>JAIUZE010000751.1:0-22664 GCA_022085475.1 Heliosperma pusillum
GGCAGAACATCATGATATCCCTGCTCGGCCCGTTGGTCTACCAAATGGACATCGGGTTGAATCCACCGTCATGGGAAATGTTTATATAAATGAGTCCCTTATGTTGCGGGATGTTTTATTTGTTCCAAGTCTTACCTGTAACTTAATTTCCGTCTCACAACTCACGGCTACTAATAATTTTCTATTTGAGTTTGCTAAAAATACTTGTCTTATTCAGGACCGTTCTACGAGGACGACGATTGGACGCGGTGAGCTGCAGGATGGACTTTATTGGATTGGTGTGAGTGCTCGGCCCCATGCAATTAATCAAGTAACTAGCTTGGGCTCCTTTGATCTTTGGCACCGACGATTGGGTCACCCGTCTGATAAAGTGGTCAAGTCTATTTCTTTTGCTACTAGTTGGGTCTCCAATAAAAACTCTATTTGTGATGCGTGTCATTTTGCCAAACAACATCGTAGTAGTTTTCACTTGAACGATAAACGTGCTTTGGAAGTTTTCGATTTAATCCACTGTGATTTGTGGGGTCCTTATCGTCTTCCTTCTTCCTGTGGTGCTCAATATTTTCTGACCCTTGTTGATGATTTTTCCCGGGCTACCTGGGTTTATTTATTGGTTAATAAGACCGAGGTTACAGATATGTTCATGAATTTTTTGCATATGGTTGAAACACAATTTTCTAAGACCGTCAAAACTGTCCGTAGTGATAACGGTACTGAATTTAATTGTATGGCTGGTCATTTCTTCCAAAAGGGAATCTTGTTTCAAACCTCTTGTGTCGGTACGCCTCAACAAAACGGGCGCGTCGAGCGCAAACACCGTCACATTCTGAATGTTGCCCGGGCCCTTCTTTTCCAAGCCCATTTACCAAAGACCTTTTGGGGCGAGTGCATCCTTACGGCAGCCTACCTTATAAATCGCACCCCCTCCCCATTGCTTGATAACAAAACACCTTATGAATGCCTCTTTGGCGTCTCCCCGTCTTATACAAATTTGCGTGTCTTTGGGTGTCTCTCCTTCGCACATAATCAAAATACTCGGGGTGATAAGTTTGAGAAACGGGGTCGTAGGTGCATTTTTGTTGGGTACCCTCACAATAAAAAAGGTTGGAAGTGTTATGATCTTGAGACGAAGTCATTTTTTGTCTCTCGGGATGTTACCTTCTACGAGTCTCAATTTCCCTTTGCCCCCACTGTGTCTACTCTTACACCTCCGTCTCCCCCGTCCACTGCCATTCCTTTCAATGGGTCTAATACTTGGGATCATGGGTCTATTTTTGAGGGGGGGCATTCGGTTCAACCCGAGGTTGTGGGACCCGAGCCGTGTGCCACGGACACTGCTACTGTTGCTAGCCCTTCTCCTGAGGCCACACCTGCAAGTGAATCTCCACCTCCCTCGGAGGTGTTGGGTCGGGGTCATCGTCTCAAAATTCCGAACTCCCGTCTTCAGGGGTATATTCTTGACACCACACAAAGTCCATCCTCGTCTCCTAGCTCACCACGGTCACCGTCATCGCCCTCAGGTACCTCTTACTCCATAGCAAACTATGTTAATTGTCAAAAATTTTCTGCAAAACATTGTGACTTTCTCGCAGCTGTTACTTCTGGAGTCGAACCACCATCCTTCAAAGCCGCTCTTCAAGATGAGGGATGGTGCTTGGCCATGAAAAATGAGATTGATGCCCTTGAACGCAACGACACCTGGGAACTTACTACCCTTCCTTCTGGTACGAAGGCTCTTGGGTGCCAATGGGTCTACAAAATAAAATATAAATCCGACGGCACCATTGAACGGTTCAAAGCTCGTCTCGTTGTGTTTGGTAACCATCAGGTGGAAGGTCTGGATTATGGGGAAACTTTTGCCCCGGTTATCAAAATGGTCACTGTTCGCACTTTTTTGGCTGTCGCTGCCATTCAAAACTGGGAGTTACACCAAATGGATGTGCACAATGCGTTTCTCCATGGTGATTTGACTGAGACAGTCTATATGAGACTCCCCCTGGCTTTAGTAAAGGTAACGAAGGAAAAGTGTGCCGGTTAAAGAAATCCTTGTATGGGCTTCGTCAAGCTCCCCGCTGTTGGTTTGCTAAACTTGCCACTTCCCTTCGCACCTATGGTTTCCATCAGTCTTATTCCGATTATTCCCTCTTTTCATACTCGCATGGCACAGTTCGTCTTTTTGTGCTTATTTATGTGGACGATCTTGTCATTGCGGGGAATGATGCTTCCGCTATTGCTACTTTCAAAACTTATTTGGGGAATTGCTTTCACATGAAGAATTTGGGGCCACTTAAGTATTTCCTTGGTCTTGAGGTTGCTCGAAGCGCCGACGGTATTTATCTCAATCAACGGAAATATGCCCTGGATATCATTTCCGAGGCCGGTCTTCTGGGTGCCAAACCCGCTCTTACTCCTATTGAGCAACATCATAAACTTGGGCTCGCTGACGGGCCTCTTCTTACCGACATTACCTCTTACCGCCGTCTTGTTGGTCGCCTCGTTTATCTCGCAGTTACGCGGCCCGACCTATCTTATGCTGTTCATGTCTTATCCCAGTTCTTGCATCAACCTCGCCAAGAGCATATGGCCGCCGCCTTACGGGTCGTTCGTTACCTTAAAGGGAGTCCCGGGCAGGGTGTTCTTTTTCGTTCCGATAGTGATTTTACTATCTCGGGTTGGTGCGATTCTGATTATGCTGGGTGTCCTTTAACCCGCCGTTCCGCGACAGGGTGGTTCATACATCTCGGCACCTCACCTATCTCGTGGAAAACCAAGAAACAACAAACTGTTTCACTCTCTTCCGCTGAAGCCGAATATCGATCTATGGCGGCTCTTGTTTGTGAGCTCAAATGGCTCAAAGGTCTCTTGGTCAGTTTGAATGTCGATTTCTCCTTACCTATGAAGTTATTTTGTGACAGTCAGTCAGCCTTACACTTGGCTCGTAACCCCGTCTTTCACGAACGTACAAAGCACATCGAGATTGATTGTCACTTTGTTCGTGACGCCATCACTGACGGCCTCGTCTCTCCGGTTCATGTTCCTACACATGAGCAACTCGCGGATATGTTTACTAAGGCTCTCGGCGTCACTCAGTTCCAGTTTCTTCTTCGCAAGCTAGGCATTCTTGATTTCCATGCTCCAGCTTGAGGGGGGTATTAGGAGGCCTAGTTATTGGTACTATTAAGATCATTAATATGTATTAGTCCCAAGAGTCTTATGCAGTTTTCATAGCATTGTAGTCCCAAGACGGACAAATGAAAGGTCATATCTTGTAACTATAAAACCCCATAAATCAAACAATGAAAGGGAAGCTTCCTCCTCACATTCTCTTAACATAAGCGTAGTTTTCTTACTCTCTTTTGTCTTAATTATTTTCTCAAATTACTTTAATTCTTCTTAAATCAATATTTATGCTCTTTAATTTACCGTAATTTTGCTTGATTTCGTCTTTGTCGCGATTGTTCAAGGTTTAAAATGTTACTGAGCATGTTCGTCGCAATTCTTTTGTCCTGAATAACATATGATGTTAATTTCATCGTCATTGTTTGCGATTTAGAGTCATTATTATGTCGAACAATGTTATATGAAGTTTTGTTTACTAACGCACGTTTGAACAAATTTCTTGTGCTGTAAGTTTTTTGTGAAATACGGAGTTTCTGGAATTAAGTACTGTGAATTTTTATTGCGTTTTTTTCGTATAAATGACGAAATATGTGTTGAAGATTACATTCAAATGCATTTGATAGTTATGAAGATATAAGTCATTTGCATATACTAGCACTGGAGATATAAAAACTCGATTCCTAAATTATTGAAGCTCGATTCCTAAATTATCATTCGTTTCCTTTTGTGCTGTAACTGATTAATATTCGCGAGTTTATTTACGCTCTTGAGTCTTGAATGAGTGCGGTCTATTCTACTCTTTATCGTATATTTTGAAATCTGAAAATTGTAATTCTATTTATTCTATAATGCTGTCACTAGTTCGGCGTTTATTAAGTAATTTCGTGTAATAATCTGTTTTAATGCTGCTTCTAAAGCTTGCCTGTTTGCATTTGAAGCTTCATGCTTCATAAAGTTATAGTACTCGGATAAAGTCGTGATTATATTGCATTTAAACGAATCTTCTGGGTTTTTTTATCCACCTTTTGACTGTTGCAACTTTTGAAGTGACTACTCATGGAATCAATGCCGGTGATGTCAAGAAACTTCAAGATGCTGGCATTTACACATGCAATGGCCTGTTAATGTACACAAAGAAGGTTACGCAGCGTTCTAACAAGCATCGTCCTTACATTTTTTTTTCCTGTCTATACTCTGAATGTTTTGTGTTGCTTACAATCACATATCACATGTTTAGAGTCTTACTGGAATCAAAGGACTATCGGAGGCTAAAGTTGAGAAAATCTGCGAAGCTGTCGAGAAAATAGTGGTTAGTAGACTACTATTAATGATTTCAATTATTAACATCTGCTGTCACTGAATCTCTTAGTGTTGAACTAACTATGCTTACACTAATGTTCTATAAATCAGAATTACGGTTACATTACTGGAAGCGATGCTCTACTCAAGGTCAGAAACTGTTTCCCTAGTTGTACAATGTGTTCTCTCATTTGTCTCGCTAACAACTACTGTAATCATTTGTAATAGAGAAAGTCAGTGGTCCGCATTACCACTGGAAGCCAGGCGTTGGATGAGCTACTAGGAGGTATATTATTCTTTGGACATCTAGATATCGAATCATTACATAACACAATTATACCTCTTAATGCATGAAACGAATTGTTGTTTCGAATTGAAGGTGGAATCGAAACATCTGCAATTACTGAGACCTTTGGAGAGTTTCGGTGAGAAACTATAAGCTATTGAATTGTCGTTTTACTGAGACCTCTTGATGCATGAGACGTTTTTGCTTTCACGTGTAATACAACTATACTAGTATCATGGCTGATATATTTGAACTTCTAACATCATGCATCATCACAATTGGCTCAGCTCTGGGAAAACACAGCTAGCTCATACTTTGTGCGTCACCACTCAGGTAAAGCTTCTGAAGTTCTGGGCTGACCTCTATAATACGGAGTTTCATTTATCAGTTACTAATAGCTTCATGCATGGAACGATTGATGGAAGTAACGTTTTTGTGACAAGTTATCCCTGCTGTTATAATTTCAATGAGAGATAAAAAAGTTAATACTGGAGATTACATGTTATGATCTGAAGTTGATTAGTTGGTCGTAACACCCAGCTTCTAGTTCAGTATGACAAATTGACAACCGATTGCTGCGTACTTGTTTAGTTATGCTATTTAGTACTTTGCATAGATAAACTGTGAGAGATGATAGGAGGAATGCGTTATTTAGTTGATATATACGACCTTTAATTATGTCATAAGGGATTCGAGAACATGAATGTCTTATATGCGCTATATAACTAAGTGAAGAGTCAAGGGCGAGATCACCTAAGAGGGGGAGGGGGTGAATTAGGTGTCTATTTAAAATTTTAAGCTTAATTAAAGCTTCTTTAAAAACTCTATGATCACTAAGACACTACTTAGAAGAAAGGAGAAGTTGACACTCAGAACTAGAAAGTTAGAAGTATTCAACAACGATTCAGCCAGTAAATGTCACAGTGGAATCAACAGTGATATCAGAATGCAGCGGAAATATTAAAAACGAAATAGACAAAACTATAGGATGTTTTTTAAATTGGTTCGGTCACTACTCCGCGACCTACATCCAACGTTATCTTATTAAACATCTTTGAAGTAAACTCATACAAACAAAGACCCCGAATAATAAAACAACTCCCCAACCTACTCCGGTTGCTATTTGCTCAATGCTACTCCGCACCAAGACTTATGCTCAAAGCTACTCCGCTAAGAGACTTCCCCAACTCTTTCGAGTTGCTATTGCTCAAGACTACTCCGCCAAGAGACTTCCCCAACTCTTTCGAGTTGCTAGTTGCTCAAGATAACTCTATCTTAAGACTTGTTCTACTCGTTTGTTACAAGACTTGTGTTTCTCAAAATGTTCACAAAATGAACGGTGGAGAAAACGATTAAGTACTAACACGAGATCATCGAACACAATACATGCTTTGTTACAACGAACTAGCTCTTTGTAAAAGACTTAAGAAAAATATTTTGCAAAACAATTAAGTATGAAATGTTAAATGATTTTTGCAAAGATAATTACTCAATAAAACTCAAAGTCTTTTAAGCTTGAAAATATTTTGTTGTTGCACACTTGTTCAAATGAAATAAGTGTAGTATTTATAGTGTAAGGTAGAGTATACTACACACTAAAATATCACACTACTATGAAGTACAAGTGTTTAAAATAATATAAATGAATTGAAGCTTGAACAACAATTAAAGTGCCAAGAGAGAAGCAGCCAAAGCCGTGGCTCCTTATGCAAGAAGGACAATCAGCCAAATTTTTAGACAAAAATAGGTTAGGTTATTTTACAAGAAAGACTATAAATGGTGATGTTTATGGGGACCATAAACATTACCAATTATAGTAAAAGTAAGCAACCATTTTTAGCAAGTGTCTTATTCTCCAAGACAACAAAAACTTCCTTTCAATTATAAGGATCAAACCAGAAATTTCAGCAAGGCAAGAATGTTGATCAAAGATTTTGAAAGCAATTTTCAAGAGTTAAGTAATTTCGAAATACTTAAGAGCCAGAAACCACAGTGACTGTCAGTTTTGAAGTACTTAGCATGAATCGAGTTTAATGATCTTTTATACAACACTATGACTCTAACAATGACGATCTTCATCTCTTGATCTTCTTGTGCAACCTTGAACGATTATTTGAGCTTCCAAAGCTATAAGATTAAAACTTAAGAGGCACACATTATATTAACAATAAGATTAATTTGTCTTAAGCATCATCAACCAATATAATCTAGAAATGGTCTCAACACTAAGTAAAACATCCAGATGTACGACTTAGAACTAAACGCTGTTCTATCATGATAGTACTTATTAACAATTCTGATTTGCAGCTTCCAACTAGCATGAAAGGAGGAAATGGAAAGGTTGCTTACATAGATACTGAAGGAACCTTGTATCCACTGTCTATATGCATTTTATTTGGATTTACTGTAATAAAACATTTTCATACATGATATGCATAATGCATCAAGCTCTGTTTTCCCCTTGACTAACTTGTTCTACCAGCCGACCTGATCGTATATTGCCGATTGCTGAAAGGTTTGGCATGGATGCTGCAGCTGTTCTTGACAATGTAAATGAGAACTACCCCTTACTGTGAATCTTGACTAACATGTTGAGATCATTCACTGACTGTTGCCTCCTTTCAGATCATATACGCTCGTGCATATACGTATGAGCACCAGCACAACCTTCTTCTTGGCTTGGCAGCAAAAATGGCCGAGGAACCCTTCAGACTACTGGTGAGTGATTGCTGAAAGCAATGCTCGATAATGGGAAGCACCTGGACAAAACAATCAGGAGCTTACGGACTGACTTCATTCTCATTAACATTTCTAGATTGTAGATTCTATCATTGCTCTCTTTCGAGTCGATTTCTCTGGAAGGGGTGAGCTGGCAGAGCGTCAGGTAAATTTCTCTTCTGCCATTTTGTACTGGCATTTATTATTCTCTATATCTGCTTTCATCTCTTAAGTGTACTTTTGCTCTCTATCATGACTCGAACTGAATTGCTTTTGCAGCAAAAACTGGCTCAGATGCTGTCCCGTCTCATTAAGATAGCCGAGGAATTCAATGTTGCAGTGTATGTCACTAATCAAGGTACAGCCATACAGGGCTTTTAATTCCATAATTTAGAGCGTAAGTTTAAACCATTCAAATTGTCTCATTTTATCAAACATGGCTATATGGTTGCAGTAATTTCTGATCCAGCTGGAGGAGTATTTGTGACAGACCCGAAGAAACCAGCCGGTGGGCATGTACTTGCTCATGCCTCGACTATAAGGCTGATGTTCAGGAAGGGCAAAGGTGAACAGCGTATCTGTAAGGTGTTCGATGCTCCAAATCTGCCGGAGGCTGAAGCTATATCCTTCCCATGATGTTAATATTTTAGTGTATTGTGTTTAATTCCGACATTCCCTCATGTCGAGTATTATTCAGTCTTAAGAATTTTACTGATTTTTCTCCTTAACAGAAGCACGTATTTCAGATCACACCAGGTGGGATTGCTGATGCAAAGGACTGATTGAAGCCTTGAAGGCAGCAGCAGTTAATCACAGTAAATTCGAGTTTTTTATACGATTACATGGTTTTTCTGCTACAGTATAGGACACTTACTTTAATTTGCTGAATCTAGTGATCTCTACTCTTCAAGAGATTGTAAGTATATGTTGAATACTTGAAGCCGTTGGATTATTACAAACAATTACCATTTCTGGAAGGAAATATGAAGCACTAGTATGACTCTAAAAGTACTTCTAATATCTATTATTAGTTTTCTAATATCTCTAACTATATTACTTTTGTATCTATTGTACTCTCTTCGCCTCTAGTAATAGTTTGCATTTGCTTTATTTTTCCCTCACAAAATATAAAAACGTAAATTAGTCACTGCAACAGAGAAAGTAATCATATCTTCCTTATTTTGTTAGCCTGTAATTCTCTATTATCTACAAGAATAAGTGGTCTTCAATTTTTCCCGCACAATACCTCAGCAAAAAAAGTGGGCTTGCATTAGCTGAGATCACTATAAGAAAAGTTAGGCCTAAATATGAACAATAAATTTTGCTTAAAACAATACTACCCGTTTTAAGGACATGGTCAAATATAAAGAAAGCTCAAACTTAATTTGCGTCAAATATGGTGAAGTATACATTGGGCTAGCTAGTGACATGCATGTGCTACGTAGGAGTATCGCAAATTTTCCTGTAAGACCGTCGCATGGTGCAATCATTTAACAGTGATCATTTTTTGACAAATAGTGACCATCTTTTATGACTAAAAAATGACTTTTATTTTCAAGGTGGTCACTATTGACCACAAAGTAATCACATTTTGAAAAATAGCACGGAATGAGACCGTTGCACAAAAGAGTTACCGTAGGAGCGCAATACTTTAAATCGGTACAACATGGGATAGATCAGATGTGGGATCAAACCCGCTTTCAATCTTCTTCAAGCTAATGGTTTTTGTTTTCATTAGATGCCAATCTATCAGTCTATGCACATGAACATGATTAACCAAAGCCAAAATAATGTGCAAGCTTTAATTATCCTCACCTTTCTTTAATCTCATGATCAAAGTCATTCGTTATCTTTTGACTTTTTTTCTCTTGGTCGAAAAAGTCAACCGACTCAAATTGTCTGAAACTCGACTCGAATGGGCTTAGAACACGATAAAAATAAAAAATAAAAACAAAATAAATAATATAGTGACTCAATTTACCTATTTGAAGAGGGATATATAACAAGAATATATACCTCGATTGATATATATAAAATAATAATTTCGTTTAAAAACAAAATAAACGGACTTTGTCCTACTCTAAACCTAAAGCAATTTAACTATTGTAATCCAAAATATAATATGATCCAATTATATAACGTTGAAATATAATATGATCCAATTATACAACGGTAATATTCACCTAATATGACTCGAATTGAAGAACTTAACTAGACTTGAATAATAATAGTAGGTCTCCCTTGTGACGGGTCGGACATTGCGACGGGTTTTTCCTCTAACAAAATGGGTAGAGGGAACATGTGGGGCACCCCCCATGTGCTTCCCCTTTTCCCTTAAATGGGTCATTTGTGAGGGAAAGTGGTACCCGTCGCAAGCTTGTGACGGATACTGCTCGTCACAAACAAGAATTTGTAGAATAATAATGACATTGAGTTGACAAACCCTACTCAAATATGACCCTATTTCCCCGACCCAAAGATTCACAATTTTCTAATTTTTTAATGTTTTTTAACGAAATAAAATTTAAGCATGCATGGTTTGGCCATTTGATCAAGTTTTTTTTGGTCTACACCATCCGGTTTAATCTGAACTTAAGCCGTGTAGGATGTAAAATGATTGAACGCCATGGACGCCATTGATGGAAGAAAACAGAGCTTGTATGAAGCTTGAATAACAGAAAGAATATATGAAGAGAAAGCTAAATAAAAGAGAAGTTTATTAATGAGTCAATCGAATAATTACAGAACTAGATTGCTAAGTATATATATACACATTGTTAGCTATGTACAATGAAAATATCTAAGATATTTATTGGTGTATGAAGGTTGTTAGGAAATCTGTTAGGTGTAACAGAATTCTGTTACACTTGGTCAACTCTGAGTCAATGCTGAGTCATTGCCCTGTCATCATCATCAACTACCTTAAGCAGCAGCAACTCCCTTGAGCAGTAACAGCTTAGCAGCATGTATGATGATATGCAGCATCCTGTATGATGACATAGATGATAGTTTGTTCATATCTCCAATACCCCCCCTTCAAGTTGGACATGGTGGTGAATCAACAAGTCCCAACTTGCGAGAAAAGAATGTATGCTGTTGTTCCCCAAGGGGTTTAGTCAGAACATCAGCAATCTGTAACGAAGAACTAACATGCTGCGTTTTAATCAATCCCTCAGTTATTCGTTCACGAATGTAGTGACAATCAAGCTTTAAATGCTTGGTACGCTCATGAAATACTGGGTTGGCAGCAATGTGTTGAGCCGCTTTGTTGTCACAATAAAGTGTGATAGGTTTAGGTGCCTGAATATTGAAGTTGTGTAGCAGACTTTCTACCCAAACTATCTCACTTGAGGTCTGACTCATGCTCCTATATTCAGCTTCAGCAGAAGACTTACTGACTGTATTTTGTTTCTTAGTTTTCCAGGAAATGAGAGAAGAACCAAGGAAGACACAGAACCCAGTCAAGGATCTTCCACTGAATGCACAAGTACCCCAATCCGCATCACAATAGGAAGCAAGTTCAGGTTGGCTGGCAGAAGAATAAAACAAACCTAAGTGCTGGGTATTTTTTAAGTATCTCACCAAGTGTAATGCAGCCTGTATGTGAGGAAGACGAGGACAACTGAGAAACTGACTAAGATGCTGAACAGAGTATGAGATATCCGGTCTTGTTAAATTGAGATATAAAAGACGACCTACAAGGCGTCTATAATCTTCAGGCGCAGTAAGAATATCCCCCTCATCAGTAGACAGCTTAAGTCCCCTTGGGAGAGGAAATTTTGCAGGCTTGCAATCTGTCATCTGAGTATCCCTCAAAATATCAACAATGTACTTCCTTTGGTTTAAGATGATCCCAGCATCTGACCTTGCTACTTCAATGCCTAAAAAATACCTCAAATGTCCCAAATCTTTAATGGTGAAAGCCTTGTCCAAAGATCTTTTGATATGAACAATGGCAGCATCATCATTGCCAGTGATTAACAAGTCATCCACATAGACAATGATGGCAGTATATGAACCTGCAGAGCCAGTCCTGACAAACAAAGAATAGTCTTCCTTGGATTGAACAAATCCCTGTCCTTTGAGAAATTTTGTGAGCTCTAAATTCCATTGACGAGAGGCTTGTTTCAACCCATATAGTGATCTTTTAAGCAAACAGACTTCATTTGGTTGAGCCTTAGAAAAACCTTGAGGCACCTCCATGTAGACCTCTTCATCTAGAAAACCATGGAGAAATGCATTATTTATGTCAAGTTGGTGTAAGGGCCAACCTTTGATGGCAGCAATAGCAATGAGAACTCTCACACTTGTGAATTTAGCAACTGGACTAAAAGTATGTTTGTAGTCCTTTCCCTCAATCTGATTATAACCCTTGGCCACTAATCTGGCCTTGTACCGCTCAACAGACCCATCAGGTCTAAATTTGATCTTGTACACCCACTTGGCTCCAATAGCTCGTTTTCCAGCTGGTAAGGTGGTCAGTTCCCACGTATTATTGTTTTCCAATGCTGTCAACTCAGCATTCATAGCATCAACCCATTTAGGATCATTCTTAGCTTGATGATAGGTAGAAGGTTCATAGACACCAAGAACAACATTAAGAGAAGCCACATATTCAGGGGAATATGCTGAAAGATCTGTAGAATGAAGAGCTGAAAAAGAGACTGATGACATAGAGGATGATGAAGTAGGAACAGTCCCTGCAGTGTCTGCAGGAGGATGAATCAGAGATGCTGGCATCCCCTTGCAATCAAACTGATGTAATTTAACTGACTGCTGTTTATGTCTTACAGATTTTCTAAAACTGAGAGGATTAACAATATCGGAAGCAGAAACTATGGAATCAGAGCAAGTGTTAGTGTTGTAGAAGGTTATGAAATTATCAGAATTGGAGTTGGTTTGTGAAATGGTAGGACTATTAGGTAAAGATGGATGAAGGGAATCTGAAATTACTCTGTCTGGAAAAGATACAGTAGGTGTACTATGTGATGAATTATTATGATCATTATCGATATTATGAGGATTAGGAGAAGTAGTATTATTATTAGTATTATTAGTATTTGTATTAGTATTATGAGTAGTATGATCAACAGTTGAAAGAGGAGAAAAGGAGGGATTATCATGAGAAAGAGGGATATATGAAGTACTAGATTTTGGATAAGATATACTATTTGAGGTATTATGAATCTGAATATTGTGATAAGGGAAAATATTCTCTTGAAACAAAACATCTCTACTAACAAGTAGCTTATGAGCATCCAGATCATAAAGCTTGTAGCCCTTTTGACCAAAGAGATACCCCAAAAACACACATCTTTTAGCCCTAGGATCAAGCTTATCCCCACTCTTATCAGCTGCATAACATAGGCAACCGATAATTCTTAAGTGATCATATTGTGCCTTAGTGTTAAACAACACTTCTGAGGGTATCTTCCAATGAAGAACAGAAGATGGCATGAGGTTGATGAGATGAGTAGCTGCAAGAACCATCTCCCCCCAAAACTTCTTAGGAAGCTTACCTTGCAATCTCAAGGCTCTAGCAGTGTCCAACAAATGCCTATGTTTTCTCTCTACTCTCCCATTCTGCTGAGGATTTCCAGGTAGACTTCTTTGATGAAGAATACCATGTGCACCAAACAGTTCATGACATCCAGACTGAACTATTTCAGTCCCATTATCACTTCGAATGACCTTGATTTTAGTTTGAAATTGGGTTTTCACATATTCTATGAAGTGGGCAATGATTGTAATAACTTCTGTTTTGTCTTTGAGTAAAGTTGTCCAGGTCACTCGACTATGATCATCTACCATGGTGAAAAAATAAGACGCACCAGTACAAGACTTGATCTTATATGGACCCCATAAATCCATATGTACCAGATCAAATGGTTTAGAGGCCAAAGAAGAGCTAGCATGATATGGTAATTTGTGGTGTTTGGCTAATACACATGTTTCACAATGAAAATTTTGAGTTTTATTAAAACCAGAATACACAGGTACATGCTGAAGCTTAGTGAGAGAAACATGTCCTAGTCTAGCATGAGCTAGTTGTACATCTGTTTTATTTGTGCAAGCATTAGACATTATTACATGATAACCCATATTGGAATTACAATCTTTATTAGCTACAACATTATTCCTTTCAAGCTTAATTTGATAAACTCCTGCAGCCTTGTGACCAACACAGACTATTGCATCAGTGATAGGGTCCTGTAAAGTACAGGTCAGATTAGTGAAAACAGCATGTAAGCCTGTATCAGTAAGAAGCCTTCCCACTGATAACAGATTGTGTTTGAATCCAGGTAAATAAAGGACGTTTGTCAGCAGAATTGTTTTATTAAACAGAACATTTCCTACATGACTCACTTCCTGAATAGTACCATTAGGTAAGGTGACTTTAATTGGCTTCTGAAGGGGAGATAATACCTCAAAAAGAGATATATCATGTGTCATATGGTCTGAAGCACCAGAATCAAAAATCCAATGACAAGAGTTAGATTGAACTACTGCATTAGTGACAGAAGTAGCAAGTGTAATACCTGCAAAATTCACAGATTGTGAAAATTGTGAGGTAGATCGTCTTGGAACATTCTCTGGTATGTCACCAGACCTGACAGCCTTAACAAACTCATTAAACACAGCCTTGACCATAGCTGGATTCACATTAATATCCTCTTCATCATACTGATCATGAAAGTCATCCCTCTCATCTAGAGGACTTTCATGAGTTTCTGCAACATGAGCAGCATAACGTCTTGTTCCTGAACTTCTAAATCCCCCTCGTGGCCTGGAATTCTGATTTGGAAATCCATGAAGCAAATAGCATTTGGTAATATGATGTCCATCCTTGTTACAATGAGAACAAGTGAGTCTAGGCCTTTTGTTGAAATCAGAAGCATTTTCTTGATTTGGACCAGTGTTATAACCTCTATTAGAAGAATAAGACTTCCTATATCCAGCATGATAGGCAGATGATTCATTATTGTCCTTTCTGTAGACAGGATGATTAGAATTTCTTGAAAAATTCTGGTAATTACCTCCTACAGAACTTTCTCCAGATTCTTTAGGATTATATTTTGGATAATAAGGCTTGTGAACAGCAAGCGCCATATCATCATGTACAGGATTTTTCCCTTTGTGATCAGCATTGATGCTCATGTGCATCTCCATCTGCTGTACTCTAAAGAAAGCTTGATTTACAGTAGGTAAAGGATCAGATGCAAGGATTTGACTCCTCACAGTTTCATATTTCTTATCTAATCCCATAAGAAAATCTATTAACCTATTCCTGTTATCTCTCTCTAGAATCTTCTTGAGGAGACTGCAAGAACATTTACTCATGACTCCACATTCACACTCAGGCAGCCCATCCAAACTTTGTAAATCTTCCCAAACTGTCTTCAGTTTACCAAAATATTCAGCAATCGACTGATCTTTTGCCTGTATTGTCTGAATAACATCCTTCCTCAATTGATACAGGAATGGTGCATTTGCCTGACTATACCGCTCCTTAATTTCATCCCACAGTTGCTTAGAAGAAGTAACATATAGCAAGCTTTCTGAGATTTCTGGAATTAGTGAATGTAATATCCAACACATGACATTATAATCAACAGTTAACCAATCTTGATAAGTAGGTGCTTCTTCTGCAGGTTTAGGATATTTTCCAGATATGAAGCCAAGCTTGTTCTTAGCTATTAACGCCATTTTCACACTTCTAGACCACTTCAGATAGTGTTTTCCATTAAATTGAGCTGCAACAAGAGTAATTCCTGAAGTATCATGAGATGAGAGATAAAGAGGATCTTTCATTCCAGTAATGCCTGTGCTTACTGCAGAATGTATTGTCTCAGAAGCAGAATCATCATTTGGAGCCATAATTGTTGATTAATCTTCAAACAATTTACTTGAAATTCTTAAAATTGATAGAATAAAACTGAATTTTTTTTTTTTTTTTTTGAATGAATTTTGATTTGGAAAAAAAATTGAATTGAAAATGCAATAGAAACTTGAACTGGATATACAGAAACTACGAAGGATCAATCCTTGTAGCTCTGATACCATGTAAAATGATTGAACGCCATGGACGCCATTGATGGAAGAAAACAGAGCTTGTATGAAGCTTGAATAACAGAAAGAATATATGAAGAGAAAGCTAAATAAAAGAGAAGTTTATTAATGAGTCAATCGAATAATTACAGAACTAGATTGCTAAGTATATATATACACATTGTTAGCTATGTACAATGAAAATATCTAAGATATTTATTGGTGTATGAAGGTTGTTAGGAAATCTGTTAGGTGTAACAGAATTCTGTTACACTTGGTCAACTCTGAGTCAATGCTGAGTCATTGCCCTGTCATCATCATCAACTACCTTAAGCAGCAGCAACTCCCTTGAGCAGTAACAGCTTAGCAGCATGTATGATGATATGCAGCATCCTGTATGATGACATAGATGATAGTTTGTTCATATCTCCAATATAGGATAACTAGGGCGGTAAGCTCTCCTCATGAGTTTTAACACTATTGTATTCACATGGCTCAAACACGATATCTCAGGTTAAGTTAGAACAACCCATTGACAGTTAATCTAAATGTCCATGGTTATTGGCCATTGGATCAAGTTGGAGTTGACATAGTTGTTCTTAAATTAAACCATGGGGACAATCCGACACATATTGCGCCTTAGATAGTGGTTAAACTCACAAGACACAAGAGTGCATTGATGTAATTGAACATGTATGTACTTTAGTTACTTTACTCCGTATTAGTTTTAATCACATTCCGGATTCTTTTACTTCTCAATCCTCATTATTTTTCATTCAATGCCAAATAGCTTATATATACATGTACTTAGTCTTGTGTTTAGATGTTCTATTCACATTCCTCCTTTTAGAGTACTCCTATCTCATAATTACACTTATAATTTGATTTTCTTTATTCATGCAACATTTTATAAGAATGGGTTTTTCACATTCCCTTTACTTTGTGCTTCTTGTATTGATGCTAAGTTCCAACACTTACATTATCGCGTCCACTATCCATCCGCATCATCTCGATGGTGAGTATTCACATAATCTTTCTCATTCGCTGGAATCATATCATTTACAGAATATATGTGAAGAGTATTATGTAAGTTTTATAATTAAATTAACATGATTCCAGTTAATAAAATAGAGAGTACAATATTTTTCTAATAAGACAATGTTAAATAACCATTTTAATTCACGACGTCTCTTCTTTGATAATGGGCTATAGAGTAGGAGTCATGTGGTACAATTCTACAAGCAATTTATTTATATATATCGTGTTGTACTGTTGTTAACATAAGGATATATATGTTGCGTATATCGGTCACCTTTAACCCATCATATTTACAAAAAATCCTTACGAAACAAGTGTATCAATTTTCGTCTTAGCAGGGCTCCTACCAAACGGAAACTTTGAAGAGGGACCGAAGCCATCAAACCTAAAAAACAAGGTAATAATAGTAGGAAAATACTCCCTTCCCAAATGGGAAATCAATGGATTGGTGGAGTACATTTCGGGTGGACGACAAGATGGAGGTTTCTACTGGGAGGTACCACGTGGAGTCCACGCCGCAAGGCTAGGGAATGAGGCTTCAATCTCACAATACGTGAGAGTAAATGAGAGCTCTTACTACTCACTCACCTTCAGCGCAACCAGGACTTGCGCTCAAGATGAGGTTTTAAGGGTGGAAGCCTCGGGTGTATGGGCCGATTTGCCCATACAAACAGTCTACAGTAGCAATGGAGGTGACACGTATGGTTGGGCCTTTAAGCCCACTTCTAAAGTGGTTAAGATCACTTTCCATAACCCTGGTGTTCAAGAAGATCCTGCTTGTGGCCCACTTTTGGATGCTGTTGCCATCAAGGAAATGCTACCACTTTCTAAACCAAATGGTATTTTCGCCCGCAAACCTTATTACTTCCTCTTTTCATACTATAATAACTCGGGTTATTCATCTACGATAGGTGGGTATCATTTCAATTCAGAAAAAATCATGGCTTTCTTGGGCTATAACCTTGCTTAAAAATGAAAAATGAGTAACTGGAATGCACCTACGATCCAATCTGATCTAAAGTAAACTAAATTTAAATTGACCTAGCTTCAGATATATTCAAGATAATTATCACATCACAAAATGGTTAAGGTGAAAATGTAATGTGTGTTCTTAGAGTATACGTTAACTTATTGTATACAGCATTAATTTGATTTCTTGTGTTAACTTATTGCATATAACATTAATTTCGGTTTCACAAATGTCTTAACTTCAAATCCTCACTCTGAACTATACAGGAGGCAATCTAGTGAAAAATGGAGGGTTCGAAACAGGACCACATGTATTCAAGTACTTCTCAACAGGGGTAATCCTATTGCCACACCAACAAGATGCAATAAGTCCACTATTTGGTTGGATCATAGAATCCTTAAAACCGGTCAAGTACATCGACTCAAACCACTTCCACGTACCCTCAGGCTCATCGGCCATAGAACTAGTGGGCGGAAGAGAAAGCGCCATTGCTCAAATCATACGAACAATACCTTCAAAGATGTACCTCCTTACGTTTACCATTGGAGATGCTAAAAACGGGTGCCATGGATCAATGATGGTCCAAGCATTTGCTGCTAAACAAAATGTTAAAGCTCATTTTGTTTCTAATGGAAAGGGTGGATTTACTAAGACATTTCTCAAATTTCAAGCAATTAGTAGTAAAACTAGGATCACATTTTGGAGTGCATATTATCACACTCGACTTCATGATGTTGGTCATCTTTGTGGTCCGGTTTTGGATGATGTTAAGGTCGTACCTCTTCGTTAACTCCCCTTAATTATTTTTTGAGAGCGTTACAAGTGATCCTGAATTTAATATCGTCATTTTTACATGTAATATAGTATTAAAGAAAATGTGTTTACACTATTTAAATGCGTAAACTCATTTTTCCCCTATTGTTTTACTAATCGGATTACTAAGATAATTAATCATAACCTTTCCATCAACCGAAATATAAGATGCTATATTTAACACGAAAAATGAGTTTTGTATCAACTGAAATAGTGAAATTTGTAATGTAACACTGTTCTCATAACACGAAAAACATCATGTTAGCTTTCTTTTCGTTATAACATTATACTTTCTCGATCTGTTCTTTCTCATTGTATACGTTTTTCAAAATATGTATACAATTAAAGACTAAGTAGACTTTTTTTCATCAGTTTTGCCTTGCTCACCTTCTTTTCCCATAACCCTGTCTCTAATCTTTTCTGCAACCTTGTCTTCAACTCTTTTCGCCGTGTTCTTCCATGCATTGCTCACTGCACCTTTAATTGGCTCCTTAATTTTTTCCATGACGATGTCAGCGGTTTCCGACCCCTTTTGGCTCAGATCCCTTGCCAAGTTCATAACCTGGAATAGAACAAAACTCAGACGTAGTACACGACTAAAGGTTGCCAAAATTATAAAATTTGTGTTAAAACAAGAAATTCAATCAATGGACTAATAAGAAAACATAAAATTCTATATATTAAATTAACTGTTTTTCTAAAATGTAGCCTAAGGATATATTACAGTTTCAGAGGTAGAATTGGCAGTGTTCTTGACATGTTCACTTGTCTCTTTAATATGTTCTGCTGTTTCTTTAAGCGAATCTGTTGCTTGCTTCGCCTTCTTAACTGCTTCGTCGACTTCTTTCTCCTTCTTCCCTTTTCCGAAACCAAAGATTTTCTACACTCCGAAAATTAGTGTATGGAGTAATTATAGTATTTGTCAAGTATAAAATTTGCAATCGGAAATAATCATGTAAAATGTTATACAGGCAATATTTTTCAGAGTAATAATATATTGTAAGAATTAATTCAATTTAAGAATAATTCACCCGTGAGCTAGCTAATCGACTAAAAATTAAAACGAAAGAAATAAATAGACAAAAGAATAAACCCAAGAGCAAACATGAAGTTGAAGTTATAAGATAAAATAGGAGATTATTGAGGCTCTGGCTATACCGCGGGCTTCAAGAAGCGCGAGGCCAATTTCTAATCAATTATGTATGTTTTACGGAATGAAATCAAGTTTTATCTCGTTTTTATGTGGTTTTAGGATCGTACTATGGTTTATTTACATAAATGATGATACAAACAATAACTTTATAAATAGGATAAAATACACCCTCATGCTTACAGGGTTGATGTTGCGGACAAGAATCGACGAAGAAACGTTTCTTGTAAATCGAAAACTCGGTTTTTTTTATCAAAACTTGTAACTATTAATTGATTAAGTGTAGTGGTCAAATTAGATTCAAAGTTAACCACGAATGGTTAATTACATTAAAAATATCCATGTACCATGTGCTATGATTCCACTTTGTGAGATATTGAAGGCTGCCGTGATTTAAACCCGTGATCGTTGATCACACAGACTCTGATACCATAATAGATAAATCATCTTAACCAAAACCTTAAGTGATTGTTGAGGTCCAACAAATATTTATATCCTATTATTAATACCTCATATTATACACTATACAAAAATCCATAAGTTGGACAAATAATTGCAAATGTTAAACTTACTTGTAAGGGTCTTGTAGTTGAAATGCCATACATCCTATAATCAATTTTGCAAGGGATTATCCTTGATCTCGACATTTTTGTTAAACTCAAGATTATTCTCATCTTAGTTCTTATGCAAAGTTGTTTGAATCTCTCCTAATTTATGCTTTGTGTTCTAATTATAGTATGTAAAAATGGTTTTAGAGAACTTGTAGCTTGTGTGATGTTTATTATGGCACATAATTATGGATGAAATTATGTTGTCGTGTTCAACTATCTTATTTAAAGCACCTAAAAAGGCTCAAATATTTTTTTTTTTTCAGATGCTTAATTTTCTTTCGATAAATTCTAACCCTTAAACAAGATCTTGGAATTAAAGAGTACAAAAACATATGATCACTCCATTTAATATTAAAATAGGCTTAATATACTTTTTTTATATAAAAAAAGTTGTATTAAAAGTATACTAATTTTAAACCCGTGCAGAAAATGCACGGATTGTAATAGTAGACGCAATTGTTGGATGAGAATTGATAATTCCACCGGCATTTCCTTTACGGAGTTTATTTTCGCAGTACATTTTTTACTCATTTTAGTACATTTTGAACCTAACTTTCCATTTACGACCCTTCACTAAAAAAAACTTAAAACCTAATTCTTTCTTCTCTCTATTCTTCAATCCTTAACCTCCTTTAACCTCTTTAAATTCTTCAATTATGAATGATTATTCCGTCATTGAATAAGTATTAAATTCAATAATAATCGATTATTACAAATCAAATTGACTCTTTATTAGTATAACTTTGTAACTTGTTTTTATTTAATTAGGGTTTATGTTTAAATTAGTTAGGGATTAAAATGATGTGGGATGGTTTAATTTGGGGCTATTGGTTGTCGCTGGTGGCCGACTGAGGCGGTCGACGGTAGCAAATGGCATACTCACCAGCCGGAAGGGAGATGACAAGAGGCAAGCGTGGTGCGAAAAGGAGAGAGGTAGATAGGTCGCCGGTACTGGTGGCCGACAAGTAGGGACGACGAGTAGGGATAGGTGGGCCGGTGGTGGCCATGTCGGAAAGGATAGCTGCTTGTTATTATTCCATGTACTGCGTGCATTCTTGAAATTGAGGGTGTTTTTTTATTTTTCCAATGTAGTACACTAATTCGTTTCACGCACGACAACAACACCACATACCACCCAGCCCCCACGCGCTACCCTGGCCCACCCATTCTACACGCCGCCGGTCTGGTCGGACGATAACCCCTCCTACCAGTGGCAAATCTGCCGGCGAACCATGCTTCGACGACATGAGATGAGTAAAATGGAACGTTATGTAAGAAATTATAGAAAATATATTTATTTTTTGAGGGAAAAATTAGAGAAAATATATTAGAGAGAAGTTAGAGAGGGAAACTGGGTGGGGAAATGTCAAGGGTATAATTGTCAAATGTGTACTGAGATGGTAAAATGTGTACTGCGAAAATCAAGACCCTTCATTTAATGCCATGACAAGTACTGCATTAAATGAGAGCCTTTGTACTGTTCACGCAGAAACATATTTCGTGGCAATAACAAACTTGCGGTTGTGGCATTATGCCACCCCTTGTTGGATACATGATCTTATAAAATGAGCGTGATTAAATGTTTAATACCGTGATAATATAAATAGTCTACAATTAAAGATCCGGCATATATATAATTTCAGTTACTAATCACTATTATACAATGCAAATTATGTTTGTAGATAAATTCAGTGTACATTACGTACATTGCATATCTTATTTGATGTAATTGTCGCAAATCAATAACTTCAAGCCTTATTTGCTTGTAACTCTGAATTTTGTACAATAAAGCTGATAATGCTTGAAACGGTTTGTATGCATTTATGTGACATATTAAAACTCTCGTTTTATAATTTTGCCCATTTATTTGACCCATTTAATTGTTAAGTATGTTTTCTTATTGTTTTTTTTATTATGAGTATTTTGTCAAACACTACCTATAATTTAGGCCACTTTGTGAGGAGCTACCTTAAGTTTTATTTTTTGTCAAACACTACCTAAAGTTTAGATTTTTTTTGTTAAGCACTACCTAAGTCAATATTGATGCATGAAAATGTGAGAATAAACGATTTTAATTTGCCGATATCATAGTTTTGAGTTTATTTTTGCTAAAATATATGAACGCATAAACAAAGTTAGTAAGTTCCATTATATTTTACGCAAAATTACTTCAATTATGATCGGCCTTGATTATCCATCAATATCGACATCCTAATGGTATAAGCCTATATTTTTAAAGAAGACGTTAATCATTAATACGCTTTAGCAAAATAAACATCAAGGCTATGATAACGGCCCCCTAAAATCGCTTATTTGCACCTTTTCATGTGGGAATAGTAATTTTGGTAGTGTTTGACAAAGGAGGTCTAAAATTTAGGTAGTGTTTGACAAAAATTAAAACTTTAGGTAGTTCCTCGTAAAGTGACCTAAATTGTAGGTAGTTTTTGACAAAATACCCTTTTATTATTAATAAGCATTTTTTATAACTTGATGGAATTATGGGTTATGTTCATTCTTTTTTATTAAAATTTATATTTGTATATCAAAATCATGGTGTACATGCATATTTTTTTGTTATCACTGACATTAAAACTCTTTTCTTATTTTCAA
>JAIUZE010000752.1:0-57584 GCA_022085475.1 Heliosperma pusillum
CAATATATATCCGAGTATCCCCCCAAATTCGGTAGATCAATTCACGAAAGAGGCGGAAAAGATCTCAAGCCTCATAACATGCGGTACGCTACATGCAAATAACACCACCTCGCAAGTACACAACATTTGACGGCCGTGTCGATCACGCATAGCGTTCCACTCCCAACAACGTCGTCGTATGCCCACTAACACATGCATTTAAGCAGTAGGATACCTCTCCGTTCCGACATTCCAGCCTTACGAACGGGAAGGTAGCCAAGGGAATGAGAGTACAAAGCACAAGACAAAATAGTGCTCAAACCGTATCATTTGTAAAAACCGACTCAAAGTGGGAACATACCAAAAACCGTCACAAAACATGAGAATAGGGAATCATATAAGTTTAAATATGATAAACATGAGTCAATACATGATACATAAGCATTAGAACAAGTTTATGAAGCATAATGAATAAAAAACATAGATACCTCTCCAAAAGAACAAGTTTGGAAACCAACGAAAACAAGGGTCCACTTCAAACGCGCATAACTAGAGTTCTAGATATGGTAACGCAGAAATTCTAAGTCGAGGTGATAGCTTATCCTCTTACGGTTCCAACGAATGGTCACAAGCCCAAAACAAGCAAGTAACGAAGGATATATGATCATTCTACCAAAAAGGGTCAGTGCAGTGAAACTGCACAAGTCACGACCGTGACTTGTATTTCACGACCGTGAAATGAGGTTTCACGACCGTGACATGCCATCTCACGACCGTGAGATACTCTGTTACCAATTCACCCGAGAGCCTTCAACCAAATTCAATCCTATCATTTCCAATTCTCATAATTCCTCTCTAATAACTATCAACAATCAATATTCATCATCAACAATCATCAACCAACAACAATCATTATCCATAACATAATTCCTAACTTACTTATCGTATTCTAAATACGAGTCCTAGCATATAAAGCATGTAAAACACGTAAATGATACCGAGTACCCCTTCACCGTTACCTTTTCGCGTCTTTAAACGGTTACTAAGCTTTCCTAATCTCCACCTACATAATATTAGATAATAAAAGATGAATATCATTCACCTTGAGAAAGACGGATAATTTAAAAAGCGAGAAAGACGGTAATTTTAATATCAATACGGATAGAGGAAGGTAAGAGGGGAAGAATAAGACGAACTTACGTGAATTCTATCAAAGAACGAAGGAGTTACGATGATTCTAAGATCGAAATCCAAGAGGGAGGCTAGGATTTTGTTTGCTTAAGGAGGAAGTAATTTGGTTGTGTTTGTGTAATGAATTAGGTTAAGGGGTAGTGTGAGTTGTATAGGAGAAAAGTCAACGGAAGTCAAAGACGACTCAAAAGTCAAGAAAAGTCAAAGACGACTCAAAAGTCAAGAAAAGTCAAACTCGACTCAAAAGTCAAGAAAAGTCAAACTCGACTTAAGACGGGATTTTCATGAAATCTCTCGGAAATTCCAAATACGAACTCGGAAATTCTAAATTCGACTCGGAACTTAAAATTATAATTTAAAACTTAAATTTACTGAAAAGCTTTCGTAAAATATTTCTACTAGAAAAATAGGGTACATTTGCGGGTGTTACAGAATTTTTGGTTTTACAATAATAGTTATACTATTTGGTTTATGAATATTTGGGTTTAATGTTCATGTTTCATGTCTTGTTAATTGACCATTGTTGGTTGATATATGGATGATATTGATACCGGTTATGGTATGTTCATATAGTCGTTACTGTTAATTTATCATGTTTGATCATCATATGTTTTACACTACAAGAAATCAGCATTCAGGCGACCGATGTTGGCGACTGATTTCAGTCGCAAAAATGTATTTGGCGACTGAAATCAGTCGCCAAGGCCCAGTCGCAGGCCTTAGTCGCCAAATAAAATTCGGGCGACTGATTTTGGTCGCCAAATTTGGCGACTGAAGAAAAAGTCGCCAAATGCCAAAATGGCGACTGAAATCAGTTGCCCAATTGGCGACTGACTGCTAGAGTAGTCGCCAAATTAGCGACTAATATCAGTCGCCTTATTGGTTGATATCAGTCGCCAATTTGGCGACCACTCTTGCAATCAGTCGCCAATTTGGCGACCACTCTGGCAAACAGTCGCCAATTTGGCGACTGAAGTTAGTCGCCAATCAGTCGCAATATCAGGAATTTATTTGTAAAAATACAGGGGGTTTGGCGACTGAAATAAGTCGCTAAAAGAACATTTCAGTCGCCAAAACGCCTGTGTTATTGCAAAAAAAAATTTTTTTTCATCCGGCCATTTCATTACCATACCTTACCTGCACGTACAATAGAAAACAACCACAATTTCACACATTTACAACAACACGATGTGAAACCAACACCCTCATATTGATAAGGGTAAAGTCGCGTCTCCTTAATCAAAGTAAACCTAATTCACTACTAACTAATAGTCAGCGGTAAGCAAGGTATCGAATCCACAGGGAGGCGGTAGTATTCTAATCTGTTAAACTAGGTTTGTCTCTATAGTAACAATTTCTGGGTTTGAGATTTGGTTTCTAAACTAAAAGCAATTAATAACAACAACTAAAGTAAACAATAACAACAATAACAATAACAACTATAACTAATAATAATAACAACTAGTAAAAAGCAATAACAAACTAATAAGGTTGAAAACAATGAGATTAAAAGTCTAGGGTCACAGGTTCACTAGGATTATTGTTCAGGGGTAAGGAGGAAATCAACTATCATGCAATAAAGTTATCTAAGGTCACAAGATCGGTCGATTCAATTATTCCCTTTAGATCTACAATTTAACATGCGATCGCTATCATTAAACGAGTTCTATTCAATTATCGTAGCCTATCTTAGTCTTAACCCGGTCGGTGTCAATCCTAATTTGCGAGACTAGTTAAGTAATCCTGGCCAGTAATCAAACAACTAGAATTAAAACGATAATCAAACGATAACCATGCAATTGCAATTCAATTAATTAATCTACCCCTTCTAACAATCCTAGATCCCCTTTCAACCCTAGAAAGGAATTTAGCTACTCATAACGATATAAAAAACAACAATAATAATTAAAGTAAACATGATTAACAATAATGAAAGGATGAACAAAGAATAATTAAAGAACTAGAAGACAATTAAATTGAATAACAAAGAAAGATTGAAGAATACCGATTACAAGTTGAACTAAAGACAATCATCTTTGATGAATAAAATCCGGAGGCAAGCGAACTAAATTAGGGTTTCTGAATTAAAGCTTAAAAGTATTAAAAAGCATAAGAAAGTTTATGAAAAGTATGTAAGACAAGCTTTCCTTTTATAATACAAAAATCTAATTAATTAGGTTAAAGTTTAGGAAAATAGGAAAAAGTCGTCGAAAAACAAGGTTGCTCGATCAAGCAAGGGTATATTGCTAGATCGAGCAACCTTCAGACCGACTCGATCGAGCAATACAATGCTCGATCGAGCAGCCTTCAAAATGGCTTGTTTCTTCGTTTTTCTTCATTTCTTTTCCACCGTTCTCGATTCCCGTGCCTAACCTTCTACGATCCGACTCCGCCATGCTCCATATGAACTCTAAAAGCTCCAAATGCATCCAATCTGCATTAAAACATAACAAACGCGGCAGAATCGATATTCTAGCTAAAATAGCATAGAATAAGCAAGGAAAGACGGTAAATCGAGTTATTTGCAACTAAGGGAAGCATAAAATATGTGTATAAATAATGATCATCACATATATAACATGAAAATCAAATGAATTTTACAAATCTTGAAAAAGGTTAAGAAAGCCAAGTTTAAACATCACAAATAACAAGTTTCTAAACTAAAATCAAAAGCCAAGGAAACCCATATCGGCTTGCAAACCGCCACCTCCATTGGCATCATCATGATCTCGCCAAAAGGGATTCGGACCTTGGTTGTAGTTGTTGAACAAGGTTTCCATGGCTTTAAACCTTTCTTTCATTAGCCAAACTTTCTCATCCCTTTCGGTGTTTCTTCTTGTTTCTTCATCTAGTTGGGCTTGGAGTTTACCTACGACTCCCGGCTTGTAATTTTGTCTTGAGCTAGAAGGCATCCTTGCCCTTGGAGCTTGGTAGAATACATACTTAGCCGAGCCAATTCCGTACACAGATCCCTTCTTGAAACCCACAACCAAGTCGAACCAAATCTCATTATCGGGCTTCTCGGGTTGCCTTGCTTTGTCGGCCAAAAATGCATCCTACAAAATATAAACATTATGATTAAAAATAGCTACAAAATAAGATAAACATTCAAAAAAATGAACTTATTGTTAGAATCCAAAAATGGTTTGAAACTTACATATAGTTCCTCACCCTCTTCATTTCCATTCTCATAAATGATTTCATCAGGTGGAGACAACATAAACCTGCTAGATACTATTTCTTCTTGAACAAAAGTCGTATCTACTTGTGAGCGTGCTTTTGTCTTAAAGATTGCACACTACTGCTTTTGATTTCTATCATTCTTCGTGCTTGGATAAGAAGCGAAATATACTTGATTGGCTTGATGTGCGAGTATAAATGGATCATACTTTGAGTATGTCCGGGTATGATTCACTTCGACTAGTTTATAACGTTCATGAACTTTCATACCGGCCACAGAGTTATCCTTCCATTCACACTTAAATAAGACAATTTTATAAGAACGCTCACGCCCATTATAGCTCAACTCAAAGATATCCTTAACTATACCATAGTATTCATTTTCATCAAGAGAAGAAATAGTAACACCATAATTTCACCTCGCCTTATCTTTACCGTAGTTGAATGTATGGAAATTAAATCCGTTGACCGAGTAATGATTCCACGTTTTAACCGTTCGTGAAGGACCACAGGCTAAAGTCCTTACCAAATCATCTTAGATATTTAACTCAATTACATGGTTCCGCAACCATGCTGCAAATTAATCCTCATGGTTACTCCAAACATCATCTCTACTCACATTAGGATGTGCTTTAATGAAATCATTCACAAACTCCGTTTCATATAATTCCAAAATCTCACAATTAGAAAGAACGTAAATGTGAGCACGATCATATTCATTGTCATCCAAATATCTTGTTCCCCCAATTGATGAACAACCCTCATCATCATGCATTTGGAAAAACTCGGGTAAACTTGTCTCAAGTTCATCCGCTTTATCAACACTCAAGTGTTTTGCTTTGTTTCTATATGTTTTTTAAAGTAAAGAGAGCAAAAATTTGCAATCTCTTCCGTTAAATACGCATTGCATATAGAACCTTCAACCCGAGCTTTGTTACCAATTTTCTTCTTCACGTGATTAAGAAACCTATTCAATAATTGATGGGATTATTAGTTGTTAAGACTAGTATTCAATATAGTACGATAATAATTATAATTTAATTACTGGTTAGCTCTTACCTTTCAAATGGATACATCCACCTATATTGGACGGGGCCTCCAAATTGGCTTCGTAAGGCAAATGTATCGGTACATGCTCCATGGAATTAAAAAATGATGGAGGAAAGATCATCTCAAACTTACACAATATCTCTGGTATTTGCTTCTCAAGACGAATCATGTCATCAACACATATTGAAGACGAACATAAATCTCGAAAAAATTGACTTATCTCAACAATTGCATTCCACACGGAAGTGGGGAGGAGATGTCTCAAAGATACAGGTAATAATCAGTCCATGAAGATATGACAATCATGACTTTTCAAGCCTTGCAACTTTAGCTCCTTCATATCAACACATCGACTATAATCGGATGCATATCCGTCAGGAAATTTTAACTTTCTTAACCACTCACATAATACCTTCCTTTGAGCTTTGTCAAGTGTAAAAATAGATTTTGGTTTAGACTCATCGCTACGAATGTGGAGTTTGGGACAATGACAAATTGTTTTCAAATCTTCTCGGGATTTAACAGTGTCACAAGTCTTTCCCTTTACATCCATAATAGTGTGAATCAGTTTCTCAAAGAAGTTCTTTTCTATATGCATTACATCCAAATTGTGCCTAATTAACATCGTCTTCCAATAAGGAAGATCCCAAAAAATGCTTCTTTTAAACCAACCAATTTTCTTCTTTTTCAGCTCATCCGTCTCTACTTTAGTACAATCAACAGTACGTGACAAATCACAAACCATATCCCACACCTTGTCCCCCGGAAGTCGATCTAAAGCATGATTCCGCTCCACTTTACCTTTTCTGAAAGCTTTTTTCTTGCTCCTAAAGGCATGCCCCTCCGGTAAGAATTGTCTATGACAATCAAACCAACTCACTTTTCTGGAACAAGGAAGCGAAAATGCTTTGCTTTGGTACATGCAACAAGGACATGCCTTTTTTTCCTGCGGTAGACCATCCAGATAGAATACCGTAGGCGGGAAAATCATTAATGGTCCACAACAGTGAAGCTCTTAGTTGAAAATTTTGCTTTAGTGACACATCATATGTTTGCACACCTAGTTCCCACAATTGTTTCAATTCTTCCACCAAAGGTTGCAAATAAACATCTAAGGCGGTTTTTGGATTATCAGGACCAGGAATAATTAGTGACAAGAAGATCAATTGTTTTTTCATACATAACCAAGGTGGTAAGTTGTATGGAGTGACTAATACAGGCCCAGAAGAATTATTTTTACCATACTGACCGAATGGAGCAAAACCATCTGTACACAAGCCAAAGTTGCACATTACGGGGTTCCTCGGCAAAGTCGGGATAAAACATATCAAACCGCTTCCAATCCTCTCCATCACTCGGATGACAAATCTTTCCCGGAGTACGAGGATTTTCCTTGTGCCATCTCATTTGCTCGGCAATGTTTTTGGTCGCAAACATTCTTTGAAGTCTAGGAGCTAGAGGAAAGTAAGGTACGGGGTTTTCGGGTATTGGTTTCTTACTCTTTTCACCTCTCTTTTTTTCATTCTTTCCTTTTTTACCCTTCAAGACAATACTTCCCTCAATTGTCTTATATCTAGCCTTTTGACATTTACTACACTTGTTAAGCAAGGCATCATCCTTCCAAAAGAGCATACATCCATCGGGCAATGCATCAATCTTGTAATGCGGAAGTTGTAGACCTTTCACTACTTTTTTGGTATTGTAGAATGATCGGGTCATGACATTATTATCGGGGATAACATCCTTAATCAAAGAAGCAATGCCATCAATACAATTAAATGGCAAATTGTACTCACATTTCAAAGTTACTATCATAGAGACGACTTCTAACAAAGCAATGACATTTTGCTCCCTTCATATAGTGGTTTTTCACTCGCCTTTAACATGTCAAAATAGGCTTTTGCTTGTGGATGTGGTTCTTCTTCATTTATTGGTATATGATCATTGTTGAAAATATTAGACTCAAAGGCATCAACTACCATATCTCTATATGGGTTCTCATTTTGTGGGATTTGAGATTGTTCAGGAAGAGAAAAATAAGATTCTCCATGAGAAATCCAATTGTAGTAGTTTGGACAAAACCTGTTTGTATAAAGATGTTCTTGAACCTCAATGTTATGTAGATATTTCATGTTTTCGCATTTAATACAAGGACACCTAAGTTTGTTTACTACTAAATCATACTCATCTTGTTGTTTAGCAAATTCAATAAACTCGACAACCCCCTTTATAAATCTAGCGGTAGGACGTCTTTTCTTATCAAGTCTTTCTTCGTACATCCATGTACGTTCCAATCTCTTCATTTTGATCTAAACATTAACCCACACAACAAAAATTACAAATTAAAAGATAATATTACTAACTAACTAACATATAACATCACCTTAATGAGTGAAAAATACTAGCAAAACTAACAAACTAACACTAACATAACCATTATCATCATTATCAAAACCAAATACTAACACTAACACTAATCAAAATTACAAATACTAACAAAAACAATACTAAAACTAACATACTATACCAATTAACCAAACCCCGAATCTATATCAATCGAACCCTATCATGCTTTATCATAATTTGACAAATTAAGTTTCCTGGTATATAAACAAATTAAGTTATGGTTGATATAGATTGTAATTTTTTTCCTCAATCAACATAATGTTAACAAATTAACCAAACCCCCAATCTATATCAACCCTAACCATCAATCTATAGAAACCCTAACTTAATAACATTTAAACTTATACTTAAACATGATAATAATAATTACAATCATAATATAAAAGAACAAAACAAAAATCAAGCTAAGAAATTGAATTTAAGAGAGCAAAAGACACACCTTCACAAATTAGAAAAAACCAAGGAAAAGAAAGGGAATTGGACCGTGGGGTCGCCGATAAGGCCGCCGGTAGGGTCGCTGGATGTGTCGCCAGAGCGATCGTTGGGATTTAGTAGATGAATGTGTTGTGTCGTCGTCACCCTTTAGTTTTCTTATTTTTCGATTTGGTAAAGTGAGAAAGACAGAAGGAGGAAAGAGTCCGCTACTTCTATTAATAAGCTCTTGGCGACTGAAATTGGTGACCGAACCAAATCGGTCGCCAAATTGCGACTGAATTCGGTCGCCTTTTTGTGTTTTCGGTCGCCCACCTAAATTATTTAGCGAATATTTCAGTCGCCAAAATTGGAGACTGAATTCAGTCGCTATCTTAAAGTTTCAGTCGCCAATTTGGCGACGGTTTTTATCTGTCGCCATTTTCGGTCGCCTGAGAGCTAATTTCTTGTAGTGTTAGTAATCATATTAATATTGATTATGAGTTATCCTGTGGGTTGACTATGGTTCCAGTCTTTTAACACTTTGTATTTGATGATCGATAATTTATTCATATGGCCATATGGATGTTTGTAGTGTTTTCACTATGCTTGTTTGCTAGTATCGTATACTAGTAAAATTTTAATATGTTTTATTATATGGTGTTATATAATGTATGAAAATGATTTCTATGAATGGGAATGAGTATATTATGTAATTAAGTTTTCTTGAATGTGATACATGTAAATGTGGATATTGAGCGGTAACCTATGGGTAAACATATGTGCTTGATAGCATGGTGTATTGATGTAAAGCGGTACTAAGGGCATATAAATGATACCTTAGGTAGCTTAATTTTCAAGAAGAGGATGAACTCACTCATATAGGATGTAGAAGTTGAGTTGTGTTGAATCTCACATTGACTATTTATAAAATATGATGATTTGTTCAATTGATATTTGATCGGTTATTTAATTATGTTTTTTTTTTGGTGTAATGTGAGTATATATTTATATCATAAAGAGATCAAAATTTGAATTACATACATCAAGGGTTCGAACCCTTCATCTAGCAAATTACAACCTTAATTTTCTCAACCAACTATCACTATTGTGCTCCAAGTCCATGCCCATTTTGCTCTTTATTCTTCTTTTAATCTCACCTTCCAGCTGTTTGGATACAAGCTCAGGCCTGAGGATGGCTCCCTTCACTCTTGCACTGTTTCTTTGATACCAAACATAATAGTATTACGCATTAAGTATCATAGCCAGTACCTTCCAATGCAGACTCTTTGTGTTATCAGAGGTTAGTTCAGCCAAGGCGGGAATAGGTCTTCCAAGCCAATGTTGCGCTTCAGACTTGATTCTGCAACTGAAAGCACAATCATAGAATAAATGTGCAGTAGTTTCAGTCATCATGTCACAATGCAGGCAATGGTCATCCATACTGCATCCATTTCTGTACAGTTTTTCTTTGACATCCATGCCTCCTTGGATCAAAATCCAGGTAATAAGGGAGTGCTTGGGGGTGTTCCAGTTATTCCAAACTATCTTAGTCCATGGTTGTACTGGGGAGGGAGTTTGAAACCATTCATATCCACTCCTTATGGTGTATCCCTTGTTTGAAGGAATCCAAGTACCATTCAGGAATCCATCCTTCAGACGGTTCTTCACCTTACAGATACTTTTCCAGGTCCAAGGCGTGTCAGCAGGAGGAGAATAATCATGCCAATTTTGAGTTTTGATGTAAATGCTACTGATCCATTTAATCCAGAGTCTGTCAGCTTTGGTATACACCCAAGCCACGAGCTTTCCCACAGTGGCCATGTTCCATACATCTGCCTTCTTAATACCCAGTCCTCCTTCCTGTTTGGATAGGGTGACTTTATCCCAAACCACTAATGGAACTCTATGAAAGTCAGCACTGCCACCCCACAGGAAATTCCTGCATATAGCTTCTATTCTCTTAATGGCCCCTTTTGGAATGAGGAACATCTGAGCCCAATAGTTATAGATTGTGTTGAGAACATAATTGATGAGGGTTATTCTACCAGCATAGGATTGTTTCTTGGCACCAAGACCTCTGATTTCTGCAATCATTTTCTCTGTGATGCTACAACAATCCTTCTTGCTTAGCTTACCTGGTTGGATAGGGACTCCTAGATATTTGAAGGGCATTTTGCCCTCTTTGAACCTAGTGACCTGCTTGATATCCCTCTTGATGTCTTCATTCATACCATTAAAGAAAATTTCTGATTTACTACTATTCATATTCAGTCCTGAAGCTTTGGAGAAGGAGGAGAAGGCTTTCATTAGTAGCAATATAGAGGGAGCATCCCCTTTGCAGAATAATAGGAGATCATCTGCAAACATCATATGGGTGAGTTTAAGGTTTTTGCAGAGAGGATGATAATGGAAAGGCCATCTTTCAGTAGCAAAGTTAATGAGTCTGGTGAGATATTCCATACAGATGGTGAATATCAATGGTGGTTTAGCCATGTAAGAGGTTAATAAATAGTATTGAATGTACAACTTTTGACAAAACCAGTTATGGAGTAGTCATTTGTAGTAGGACTATTGTCATGTTAATCTTTGTCATAGACCAAAGATGTTTTCCCTTGTAAAATGTGGTTATGACATCGTATTTTTATGAAGGACATGGGGGAGGTAATATGATCCTTGGTATTAGGATCAAAGATGAGATTATGATTATTATTCTCAGGTTAATACTTCCAAGGGACGAGTAAGACGCTTTTTTACTAGTGCAAGTGGAGTCATGACTCGGGTTTTCACAAGGGCTTGAGTATTGCGGTTTGACAAAGTTGAGTAAGTATACTAGTATATCTAGTACTCATCTTTGGCAAGCAATTAAGTAAGTGTGAAAGTGCTTAAAGTAAACCTGAATTATGGTGTGTCCTTTGTCGGTTTCCTTCAATTAGAAGGAGTTGTATATGCAAATTGAATTGCCTAATGTAGATGGTCATTTTCTGCATGGTAGTGTATTCTTGCTTGGGGAGTTACCATTGGTTTATGGTCTTCCATATAGTGCATTTTCTATACTTGTTTTGTTTGACATTGGAGTTGGATATTCTAGTATCAATTAGTCATGGATCACAAAAAGGGTAAGTGGCTAGGTAAAATGATCTACGAGTTTATTTTAACTTGTAATCAATGTCACTTGTATTTATGGTGGTGATGGTAAGGTGACTAAGTTTATAGTCAGGTGTTTACGGTGATCGCGACACCAGGTTATTTTAAGAACACGATTTATTTACTATCATAGATATAGTGATTTTGATTGTTTAATGAGATCTTATTATGGCTAGTTGTTTACTTTACATAAAGTGTCAACTAGGGACTTGGTTAACAAGTCGGATATCGAGATGAGTTTAAAGTCCGTCTAGATCTTTGTGATGAGATACCTAACTTTCCTCTAACAAATTTTAGAGGCTATGTTCAATGTGGAAGGCTTATTATGATAGATTGAAGCACATGTATTATAATCCCAAAAGGTATGTGCATGATCCGCATGACAAAAGGTTGAAGTTATAATACTTCCTAATGAAATCTTTGATAAAGTGCATTTTGAGGGTGCACGATTAAAGATTCAGCTGTGTGAGTGTGAAGTGTAGCCGCTTCAAGAGGCTCAGACTTGGCCTCCTATACGCTCATGAAAGGATATGGACACAAGGCGGTCAATAGTGTCAACTTTGTAACTTTGAGAGTTATTTGAGTCTATGTGTATGTTATCTTCATGTATTCAACATGGGTTGAAAGGTTCAATCCGTGGGACACCATGATTCTCGAATATTTGGAATGCGTAATGTACTAATGTGGAAGTTCAATCCTTGGGACACTTTTATTTATGCCTAGATTTATTTATTTTTGTTGTTTTATTGGAAACAAGGAATACACTTACATAGGGGAGGAATGTTGGTGATTTTGATCACAATGACATTTAAGTGCATTCGAGTTTTCAAGTCAAAATCGGTTAGAGCTCGTAATGGATATAATGTGAGTTGGGAATACGGAGTATATGCTCATATAATCATATATCGAGTTCATGGTTGTAATGGATAAGGAAATGACAAGTTTATTATATATAAATTGTTGACTCGTTAAATATATTGAGTGTTTATACTCGGGTTTGCTAAATCTTACATTTAGTGTATCACGCGTGGCAAAAAGCCAAAATACCACGTCACCTATCGGGGTGGCCTAGTCCCGACCGGGGTTGGGTGGTTATTGGTTTTTTATTTGATTTCTCGTGCCTGGTTTGCTACGTTTCCGATCAGGGGCCCTAACCGCGATCGGGGTTGTTTTTTCTTTATGACGGTCCTATTTCCAGAGTGTTTTCACAAACGTTAATTGGGTTTTCTGTGAAATCCAATGACGGTTGTTTTGGGTAATTTCCCATTTACTTATCCATTAATATTTTATATATATATATATATTATGTAATTACAAAGTATATATATGAAGGAGGGTGAATGTATTTCTCACTTGAATATTTTCAGATTTTGCATTACATTAACATAAAGAAAACTCTCATTGTTTTGGGTCTTTGTTCTTGCCTTAGACAAAGAAAAATCGTCTTATCCTACGGAGAATTCGTGATACCTAAAGGCTTGTAGGGTCGAAATACTCTAAGGAAAACTCTCTCTTGCGTGATTCGATTGGGTTGATAAACACCGTGTTACATTGTTTTATTTCCGTCATTTATAACCTTGTAATTTCATTGTATATTTGTAATTTGTATACCAATATACAACATCTTTTGAATCGAACATCAGTACCGTCAATGTCACGATCACATTACAGGAGTAATTGTATTATCAATCCCACGACTTGATTTGCGAGACTAGTAAAAGAGTAAAAAAAAAGCATAATTTCAAAATCAATCGACACGAGTTACGGCCACAGTGCTACGTCACCGGTCATTTGGTTGCCAATCAGAAACAAGAACAATGTCGACGCAATCCTCGCTGATTTCATTCCATGTTAGGAGCCGATAGGTTTGTATGCACATGCAACCTCCATTGTTGCTCAAGGTAGCTTGTATAAGAGGACACTAAGAGTAAATAAGTGTGTGTATTATAAATGATCAAAGTTAGTTACAGTAGTATAAGTATGAGTTTATATATACAATCTCTTAACTATGATTAACTTAGTATAACCATGGTTAGTTATAACTAACCACAACTAACTAACTATTTACAACTTAAGGCTCCCCTTTCAAGCTGGAAAACTTGATTGTATGATCAAGACTCTCCCTTCAAGCTTGAGCAGGCTTGAGAAATTTCATTCCCAATAGATCAGAGAGAAATCTGTGTTGATGAGTGCCTAATGGCTTTGTCATTATGTCAGCTATTTGCAAATTTGATTTCACATGACTTGTTGCAAGGAAGCCCTCTTGTATTTTATCCGTGACATAATGACAATCTCTATCCAAGTGTTTTGTCCTCTCATAGAACACTAGATTATGAGCTATGTGTTGTGGTTCTTTGTTATCACAGTGAAGTATTATTGGCTTTGGTACATTCACCTGTAAATCTGACAGCACTCTTGATAACCAAACCAACTCACTTGTAGTATATGACACACATCTATATTCAGATTCAGCAGAACTCTTGCTCACTGTTTTATGCTTCTTTGTCATAATCGCTTAAAGATCTGCCGCTGAAAATACAATTGTCATAATCTGCATCACAATAATCCTTGAGACTGAGATCACCATTTGTAGGATAGAACAGTCAAGCATTGATTGTATGTCTCAAGTATCTGACTACATGCCTTGCTGCTTGCATATGAGGTTTCCAGGGCTGTGAGAGAAATTGGTTGAGATGCTGAACTGCATAGAAGATATCAGGCCTGCTGAGATTGAGATATAGTAGCTTTTCCTCTAATATTTTGTAGCTTTCAGGATCAGACATGATTTCTCCTTTATCAATGCTCAAATTCAATCCTTTTGGCAAAGGAAAAGAGACTTCATTGCATTCCTCCATTCCCTGATTTTATATTATGTCCCGGGTACTTTCTCTGATTAATAGTTATCCCTGAACCATTTCTAGGAACTTCCAGCCCTAGAAAATATCGCATTAAGCCTAGATCTTTGATAGTGAATGTATGATCGAAACCCTTCTTTACCTCTTGAATTTCATGTTTATCATCTCATGTTAGTAGAACATCATCAACATAGACTAGAGCAACAAAGAAGGATCTTGATTTGATATTCTTTATTGTAAATAGAGAATAGTCTTGCTTGGATTGAACAAAACCAAAGGCTTATCAAATACTTTGTGAACTCTATATTCCACCGCCTTGATGGCTTCAAACCATATAAGGATTTCTGCAATTTGCAGACTTGACCAAAAACAAGTATATCATAACCCTCAAGTGGCTTCATGTATACTTCTTCATCCAGGAACCCATGCAAAAAGGCATTATTGGTGTCCAGCTGATGTAACAACCATCCTTTGGAAGAAGCCAATGCTATTAAAGTTCTCACAGTTGCTAGTTTAGTAACATGTAAGAAAGTATGTTTATTATCCAAGTCTTTCACTTGATTTTAACCTTTTGCCACTAGCCTTGCCTTGAATCTTTCAACCGTTCCATATGCTTTGAGCTTGATTTTATAAACCCATTTACAGCCTATAGCTTTCTTCCCTTGAGGCAAATTAATGAGCATCCAGGTATGATTAGCCTCTAAAGCTCTTAACTCTTTTCTCATGGCTTCTCTCCATCTTTCATCTTGATTAGCTTGATGAAAGTAAGTAGGCTCATGTTCAAGGAAAGCATTATTCAGAGAAGCTAAATAACTCTGGTCAAACATGGGAAGTTCATTGATTATACTAGCATGTAAACTAGTATGACTTCTTTTTGTTTTTTTTGGACAATGAAAATCATTAAGCAAAGGTAGAAGAGTTCCTTGGCCTGTTAGATTTTCTAATTTCCTGATTATTATCTGGAACATGAGAAGAAATATCTTCTCTAGTACTGTTATTTTCAGTCTCCGCTTCTGTGTTACAAATTTCAGCATTGTCTGTATCAAGTTTATCCTGATTATCAGTATTGAGAGTATGAGTTTCAAAAGAATCATTTTTATCACCAGTAGTATATGGTGTTATGACATTATTATTGTCATTGTCAGTTTGATCAATAGGATCTTGGGAAAATAATCCTGAAATTTGGAAAGGAATGGTGTATTCAGGTTTTTGTGTCATATCATCCAGTATTTGAGAATGTCTATAAGGAAAAATATGTTCCTTAAATATAACATCTCTACTGGTAAAAACAATGTGCTTGTCTAGGTCGTAGAGCTTGTATCCTTTTTGTCAATAGGGATAGCCTATAAAAATACATTTCCTTGTTCTATACCCTAACTTGTCTCTTAATTTTGCTGGCACAGTAGCAAAACATAAATATCCAAAAACTTTAAGATCATCATAATTTGGATTTATACCAAATAAAATCTCATGTGGAGATTTCCAATTCAACTTGGCAACTGCCATTTTATTTAATAAATATGTAGCAGTTAGTAAACAATCTCCCCAAAATTTCAAAGGTACATTAGATTGGATTTTCAAAGCCCTAGTAGTATCAAGTATGTGTCTATGTTTTCTTTCTACCCTTACATTTAGTTGTGGGGTGCCTACAACACTGGTCTGATGAATAATGCCCCTTTCAGCAAACATGGCCTTACAAGGTACTTGAATAAATTATGTGCCATTGTCTGTCCTAACTCTTTTAATTTTTCCTCCAAACTGATTTTCCACATGTAAAAGAAAATCGTTAATGACATGTGGTACTTGAAATTTGGTCTGTATGAGAAAGTCCAGGTTGCCCTAGAATGATCATCTACTATGGTCAAGAAAGGCCTAGCCCCAGAAATAGTTCTAGTTCTATAAGGCCGCCAAAAATCCATGTGAACTAATTCAAAAAGACTAGATGCATAAGAACTACTTCAATGAAATGGCAATGCATGATGTTTGGACAAAACATATATTTGACAATCAAAAGAACTGTTCTTACCACATTCAGATAAACCAGTAACATGTCTGAGCTTTTCAATAGAAGTATGACCAAGCCTTTGATGCATAAAGAATATATCATCATTTTTTACACATGCATTGGATCGAAAAGAACTACTGCTTAAAAGAGAATGAGAAAGTTGCCTGTTAGTTTTATTTTGAACGAAGTTCAAATCTTGAGAAATTCTGTAAAGTCCAACACTTTTCCTTCCAGTAGCTATCACATTCCTACTTGAAAGGTCTTGGAACCAACATTCAGTAGAAGAAAATATGACTCTCATATGTGTGATGTAGTAATGATCCAACAGACAAAAGATTTTGTTTAAATTCTAGAACAACAAAAACATTATATAGTTTAATATGTTCTGTCAATTGCATATTACCTATTTGGTGTACCAACTTAGTGGTTCCATTTGGTAAGGGAACTGTTATTGGTCTATCTAGTGTCTTGATGTAATGCAATAGTTATATGTTTGAGGTCATATGGTCTGAAGCACATGTGTCAATTATCTAGCTAGATGCATTATTCAAATTCCGAACAACATAAGCATGAGAATAAGCATTCATACCTGAAAAACGCACAGAATGTGAAGCATTGGCTGTACCAGATGATGATGCAGGAAACTTCTGAGAAATGTTCTTAAGCACCCTATCAGTAATAGTATCCACCAAACCAGACACCAATTCTTCATTGTTGTTTGAGGAAGTATACTTATTTTGCACATTTTGCTGTGGGAATAAGTAGTCATCAGAAAGAAGGTCATCCTCATCAAATTCATCATTATAATATGACACGTTAGTTGTGTGCCCTCCTCTACTGTAACCATCTCTTCCTATTTTCGTGGAATATCCCCTTCTGTCAGCAGCCTTTGCCTGTGCATCAAGTAGCTTCTTCAGTTTATGACAATGCTCTCGAATGTGTCCTAGAACATGACTGAATGTGCAGGTCTGCAATTGATAACAGTCATCTACAATGTGTCCCTTTTTGTAGCATTGAGTGCACTTCTTAATAGATCTATCATCAGAATCACCAGTCTTGCCCTTCTTAGAAGTGTATTAATCAACTTCATTCCTAGGTGCACTATTTTTATGACTTCCATATGCATTTACTGCAGGAATAGACTCTGCATTATCAATGATTTATTTCCGTTTTTCCACCTTCTGCAGTAGACCTAGTGCTTTGCTGATGAAAGGCAGTATCTCCATGGTAAGAATGTGTTCTTTGATACTCTCATAGGTACCATTGAGCCCCATAAGAAGTTGCATTATCTTAGAATGTGTCTCTCTGTCCAAGATTCTTTTACAAAGATTACAAGTACAAGATGTAAGTTTCTTAAACTCGATATTAGACATTTCTAATATCATTTTACAATTATTTTACTCATTAAACTATAGGATCTTATGCATGCATAACTAAAAAATACAAAAATAAGAAGAAACTATTTCCTCACATTGATTTGGACGATTTTGGGCACAAGAATAAGACACCTTCCTATACTTGTTCTTGAGCTCAAAATATGAGGGATGAACTCCTAGTTCTTAGTATAAGAACTCTTCAATCAGTTGCACCAAGACAATCCCTAAAAATCTCAAATATTACTATACTAGTATAATTTGTGAGATGCCCTTAGTATATAACTAATATATCTATTACTACTCTTAGTAATACTGTTAGTAGTGTAAGAATACAAGTGAAATTTCTCAAATTTCTTTTAGTTTGAGAAGGGGTTTTTAGAGAGATAAGTGTATATATTTTTTTATGAGATGAATGAATGACAAATAAGGAGAAAACATCTCCTTATTTGAAGAGCATGACCTGCCACCCTACACATGGGGAAGGGTGGGTGCTTTTCCTTTAGTTCTTACCAAAGCAATAGATTTAGGGCTAGGCTTAGGTAGGTAATTATTTTGTCCAATTATAAATTAGAAAAACCATAATCACCTAAATCCTACCCTAATACCCACCAAAACCGGTTTTGCCATTAACAAGGGTGTCCATTTTATTTTTGCAATTTGTCATTTGTCACATATGTGACATGTGGCATGTAACATGTAATTTTGTTTATAAATGTGCATTTAACCAATTTAAATGCAATTTCATAACAAATAATTAGACTTAACATTTTAAGTCACATTTTAAAGTTACATGTAAATAAAATGGGTCATCTCAAATTTGGGAAAATAATCTACAACAATTTATAATTATAATCGAGCAATTTTGCTTCTCTCAAATGTTTCATAAACAAAATGCATTCTTAGTAATATAACGATTAAATTACTAAAATGAATCTTATTTAATCATATTACAATAAGATATTATTCTCACTAATATAAACTAGTTCAATTTAAGGGATTAATTAATCTGTATCGCTATACAATTAATTAATGTACATGATTAGGGGATTGTCCTTTAGGTGTGACCTCAAGGGATCAACTGATCACCACCGTCATATGACGGTAACGTCAACCTCAAGTGAGCCAACCGTTACCGATTTATGTTGACCAGTTGACTGTAATATTCATCATCCCTTTGTATTCTTATTATTGAGATTTAATTATATGATCACACTATTGTTCTGGACACTCACTCCAACAATCTCCCACTTGTCCGAGACAAGTGTGCGTCGCTAATTATCTTGTCCTATTACAATAACCCACTAAATGCAAGGTGTCTTACAGGTCGTACTTGCATTTGATCATATCATGAGTGGTTTCCTCGATTTGGAGAGTAAGTGTCTGACCGGAATTATCTACCATAGATACCTTCCGAGCGTGGCCACACATTTTCAGCTTACTTCTCCTCGAGTGGCCTTGAGATTTTAAAACAACCCTGACAAGGGGTGGACAATTCCTATCGCATTATTCCCTTCGAATAGTCACAGCTCATCATGACCAAAAGATGCCCATTGACCCCAGTTACGAAGGTCGTAAAGCATAAATAAAGTCACTCTGAACCTGTGCCACCTTAGACGAACAGTCTTTAGTCAAAGAATTGACTAAAAAAGAATATTATAGTAGCTCTTGCCACGACCAGGCTACAAGAATTGTTAGAACTCTATAAGCGGTCACTGTCCGACAAATTGTCCCTTACAGTATGCCTATATGATCGACTGGTCATCCCTTATGACTTTATGGCACTTAAACTTGCCATCAATCGCATCACACTCTAGTCACTTTGAGACGTCACCTCATATAAGTGACTATGGGCCAATACTATGTTAATCCAGTTCACTTTAATGGGGTCCAACATTGTCTCTACAACCCATTTAGATACAACAAAGTCACAATAAAAGAGTTTAAAATATATAACTCAAACAATAAAAGTGATTATCATATATGATCAATAAAAACACATTTTTATTTCATATCTCATAATCTAATACAAATTTGGCATGCATTTAAGACCCATGCATATAACATGTTGGTCATGCTTAGCCTGTGATAAGGGCTTGGTTAAGGGATCAGAAATGTTATCATTTGTCCCAACCTTACATATCACAATTTCCTTTCTTTCAATGTAATCTCTTATGACATGAAATTTTCTAAGTACATGTCTAGACATGTTATTAGACTTGGGCTCTTTAGCTTGAAACATAGCGCCACTGTTATCACAAAATATCGTGATAGGATCCTTGCCAGAAGGAGCTACCCTTAGCCCCTCTAAAAACTGCCTTATCCAAACAGCTTCCTTGGCAGCCTCAGATGCTGCAATGTACTCAACCTTCGTTGTAGAATTCGACTCTTTGAAGCTCTTCCAGCTAACCGCACATCCATTGATCATAAAAATAAAGCCACCTTGAGATTTCATATCATCCCTATCGGTTTGGAAACTAGAATGAGTGTAACCCTTAACACATAGATCAGAATCTCCTCTAAACACTAAGAATGAATCCTTAGTCCTTCTCAAGTATTTAAGGATGTTCTTTATGGCTATCCAGTGACTCTCACCTGGATTGGCTTGATATCTACTTGTCATGATTAACGCATACGAGACATCTGGACGTGTGCATATCATGGCATACATGATCGATCCTACGGCAGAAGCATAGGGAATCGATTTCATGCGTTCAACCTCTTCAGGTTCGGTGGGTGATTGATACTTGCTCAAAATAATCCCACTACCCATAAGAACAAGACCTCTCTTGGATTTATCCATGTTGAATCGTCTAAGAATCTTATCCAGATAAGATTCCTGACTTAAAGCCAATATCCTCTTGGATTTATCTCTATAGATCCGGATACCTAACATGCGTTGTGCTTCTCCTAGATCTTCCATTTGGAAATGATTTCCCAACCACCCTTTGACAGAGGTAAGCATTGGTAAATCATTCCCAATGAGAAGTATGTCATCTACATACAATATAAGGAAGACAACATTGCTCCCACTAAATCTCATGTATAAACATGGTTCTTCGACACTTCGAGTGAAACCATTTTCTTTTATATGATCAAAACGATGGTTCTAACTTCTCGATGCTTTCTTAAGACCATAAATGGATCTCTTAAGCTTGCATATTTTGTTAGGATCTTTTGCATCTACAAAACCCTCGAGTTGCATCATATACACTTCCTCCTCTAAATACCCATTTAGGAAGGCGGTTTTGACATCCATTTGCCATATTTCATAGTCATGAAATGCGGCAATCGCTAACATTATCCGAATAGATCTTAGCATGGCTACAGGGGCAAAAGTTTCGTCATAGTGAAGACCTTGAATTTGGGTGAAACCTTTTGCAACTAGCCTTGCCTTGTAGACATCATCATGTCCTTCTATGACATTCTTTACTTTAAATATCCATTTGCATTGAAGAGGTATCACATCTTAAGACAAATCAACCAAGTCCCAAACTTGATTTTCATACATAGAATTCATTTCGGATTTCATCGCTTCAAGCCATAAAGTGGAATCCGGACTAGAGATGTCAGCTTTGTAGGTCGTGGGTTCGTCCCTTTCTAAAAGTAACAAGTCAAAATTGTTATTTTCTTCGATAATACCTAGGTATCTATCGGGTTGGTGACTAACCCTTCCGGACCTCCTAGTTACAGATGGAATAACAACAGAATTGGACGACGAAGGAACATCTTATTGCGTCTCCTCTTTGTTTTGTGGCTCTTGAACTTCGTCAAGTTCAAATTTTCTCCCACTCTATCTTTTAGAAATATGTTCCCTTTCTAAGAAGACAACCTCACTAGACACAAACACTTTGTATTCTTGAGGTTTGTAGAAGTAGTAACCACGTGAGTTGTTTAGATAACCTACGAAAATGCACTTTTTGGATCTTGGGGCTAGCTTGTTGTCGGTCTTTACCTTTACAAAAGCATCGCATCCCCAAATCTTCATATAGGACAAATTAGGGACTTTCCCTTTCCACATCTCATATGGAGTTTTTTCGGTTGCTTTGGCCGCGCTTTTATTCAATGATATTATGGCGATTTGGATAGCAAATCCCCAAAATGAGTCTGGCAACTCGGTTTGACTCATCATTGATCGAACCATATCAAGTAGGGATCGATTTCTCCTTTCGGCCACACCATTAAGTTTGGGTGTTCCAGGTGGAGTTAGTTGTGATACAATGCCACAATCCTTCAAGTGTGAATCAAATTCATTACTAAGATACTCACCACCACGATCGGATCGTAATGCTTTGATCTTCTTGTTCAATTGGTTTTCTACCTCATTTTGAAATTCCTTAAATTTCTCAAAAGCATCACTTTTATATTTGATTAAGTAAATATAACCATATCTACTTAAATCGTCAGTGAATGTAATGAAGTAGTCATAATTACCCCTAGCGGAAATAGTCATTGGTCCACACACATCGGTATGTATAAGGCCCAATAGTTCACTTGCTCGTGTCCCTTTACCAGTAAACGGATTACGAGTCATTTTTCCTAGGAGACAAGATTCGCATGTTCCAAAATATTGAAAATTAAACGGTTTAATTACACTAGTCGATACTAGTCTTTTGATGTGATTCTCATTTATGTGACCTAATCGATAATGTCAAATGTATGACTCATTTGGATCACTTGACTTGAGTCTTTTGATTGAATGTTATAGATATCTTTGGATGAATTAGATGTCTCAAGAACATAAATACCATTAATAGAAATACCTTGGCCTATGACCAAGTCATTCCTTGAAATCATACAACAATTGTTTTTGATTAAATTAAAACCTTCCACGTCCAACATGGCTTCAGATATTATGTTTTTAGACAAAAAAGGTACAAAATAACAATTATTTAAGTACAATTCAAAACCATTTGCTAAAACAAGTACGTAGGTCCCTTTAGAAGTGGCGGCTACCCTAGCTCCATTTCCAAGTCGTAGATCCACGTCACCCTTGCCTAGCTTCTCCACGTTTCTTAGCCCCTGTAAATGATTACAAAGGTGAGAACCACAACCGGTATCCAATACCTATGTTGAGGTGGAGGTATAATTTATATCAATAACAAAAATTTCGAAGGGAATATTACCGAGTGGAATCACTAGTCCATCTCTAATATGCTCCAAGTACATGAGACGATTCCTCACCCAATGGCCCATGCCATGACAATAATGGCATTCATCATTAACTTGCGGACCCTTGGTAGTCTTACTACCTTTTCCGTTTCTCTTACACTTTTTACCCTTCTTTCCTTTAGTTTTGAATCATTTCCTTTTAGGTGCAAGACTTTCTTGCTAGTACTCCCACTGGCCTCTTGAGCTTTCCTTACTTCCAAAGACAAGGATAGAATCTCTTTAGTGAGATTGTATTCCCAAGACTCTTTCACCAAAAGATTTGGCATGGGGGGTGTGGAAGAGGTAACAAAGTTGAGATTCCCGTTAGAACCAATTCCCAAATGAAGTTCTCTAGTTGTATCAAGATTATTAAGAGTGTAAATTTCATCAATTATTTGTGATATGAATCAATGGTGATAGGTGCGGTAGAATGAGATGTATCCATTGCGGTAAAATAAAACTACAAAACGGAGATGGAGGAAATAATTAACAGTTAATGTTTTAAACTTGCAAACATTATAAACAAGTTAAGCATTTATATAGTGACCTCTACCCAACTATCATAAATGATTCCGAGATCCAAATTCATATCAACTTGGGCACGGTGAGCCGATTCATCCTTTATTAACATAATTCGGTGGATTAACTCTTTAATCGATTCTACATTAGAACTCTCGGTCAACAATATTACTTTAATATTTATCTTAAGCCCGGAACGCATGCGGCTACGGTCGCGAATACTTCCGTCGAGCTCAATCCAAATTTCGAAATAATAACCTTTATTACTCCACTTACCCAACGTAACAAGTTTAGCACCCCGGTGAGCCGAGCCTACTTTCTTGCGAAATTGGGATTCATGGGTTCTACTATTTGGTAAGGCTTGATCTCAATTATTTATTATGAGAGGTCATGTCAATTTATTATCTATCTCGTTTAAGGGAACTAAATCGATGAATTATTGATAATTTTAATTGACTCGGTCGAAGACTCGATAAAATATGCATGTCATGTTATGGCGATTTGGCAATGCAAGCAAACGTATTAAATAAAATGCAAGCATAAAAATAAAATTTCTAGTATGGCCTTTCCTAGAATAGAAAATGATATAATCTATTAGAATTTCAGAAACCAAATCCTTTGGTCCCTTGAGCTTCATAAGCACGCCTCCCAAGGTCACCGTCTCTCTCGGAACACCTTTTTGAATGGCACCGTCTTTTGGAAAACTCAGATATTACAAATAATTACAAAACATATAATAAAATTACAATAATTTCCTATTATGCATTTGTAAAATAAAATAAATAATAAAAGTGATACGAGATCACAATAAATTACAACCAAATCAATATTCCCTTACATTTCGGGCAATATCGATTAAATCTAAGGCCATACAAGGATTAAATTACATAATTCAAAATAACATAAAACAAAATATGACATTCATAAATAAAAATGCAGCAATATAATATGTATAAAACATGCTTATTTTAAATGCCAAATCGCCCTATATTACGGTTTATATCGTATATAACCTGATTTTACGGAAATGCGTGATCATAACTTCTTAAAATCACCAAACAATACTTAAATCATATTTAAGTCCAAGTTAATAATACCAACTGATTTAGAAGTCAAAAATTAGTCATCGCTCAATTTTGGACAGTAACTCAACTTGTTGTTATTTAATTGCTCAAAATTTAGACTTTAAAATCATATTTAATCGAATAAATCCAAATTTAGTTACAATAATTTCAAATTTCAAATTTTAAATTTTTTAAACATTCTGGAACATTTCCATGGCACTCATAATGTCAAAAATCAAGGTTAAAAATTTTGAATCAATTTTGAGAAAAACGGTTGCGCTTTATCGGTTTTATCAAATCAAATACATAAAGCAAGTGAATACTAATCAAATTAAGTTTTCAACTTTAGATCTGTAATGTGGGACATTCATTCAACCAGGAATAATTTTCTCATGACATGAAATTTATTTTAGCTACATTTGCTAAATAAGTCACTATTTATGTCATTTTTACATTAAAAATTCATAAATCATGCTTGAGATATCACATCAGTATGAAGTTTTCCAGTATGGCAGGACAACATACATGTGACAACATACTAAAATGTCATGGTCAGATTCAAAGCGGAAGTATTTTTAACCATTTGACCTTCATTTATATCATTTTATCATATAAAAATCATAAATCATGAGAAATAAGTCCACTTCACACGAAATTTTACATACAGTAAGTAAAATGCATGTGTGATATTGTGTAAACATTTTACGGTCAGAAGATAAGTCTAAATATTTTTTAGCATTTTAAACATCATTTTACTCATTAAAATGTAATAACAACACTAAAAATCATTTTTGAGCAATATAAATTTCCATAAATCATCAACATGACCTAAAATAGTATTAGGACCAGAATATATTAACATGAAAACGACTTTGTGATATTATCTCATAAAACGTAAATTACTAGTTTTCTTTACGTTACATTAACTCGAAAAATCTATAAACCGATTATGCATGCAACAACCAAAGCTCTTGATACCGCATGTAAGTTTCTTAAACTCGATATTAGACATTTCTAATATCATTTTACAATTATTTTACTCATTAAACTATTGGATCTTATGCATGCATAACTAAACAATACAAAAATAAGAAGAAACTATTTCCTCACATTGATTTGGACGATTTTGGGCACAAGAATAGGACAACTTCCTATACTTGTTCTTGAGCCCAAAATATGAGGGATGAACTCCTAGTTCTTAGTATAAGAACTCTCCAATTAGTTGCACCAATACAATCCCAAAAAATCTCAAATATTACTACACTAGTATAATTTGTTAGATGCCCTTAATATATATAACTATTATATCTATTAATATTCTTAGTAATAATATTAGTAGTGTAAGAACACAAGTGAAATTTCTCAAATTTCTTTTAGTGTGAGAAATGGTTTTTAGAGAGATAAGTGTATATTTTCTTATGAGATGAATGAATGAAAAATAAGGAGAAAACATCTCCTTATTTGAAGAGCATGATGATCGGCCACCCTACACAAGGGGAAGGGTGGGTGCTTTTCCTTTTCTTCTTAACAAAGCAATAGACTTAGGGCTAGGCTTAGGTAGGTAATTATTTTGTCCAATTCTTAATTAGAACAACCATAATCACCTAAATCCTACCCTAATACCCACCAAAACCGGTTTTGCCATCAACAAGGGTGTCTATTTTATTTTTGCAATTTGTCATTTGTCACATATGTGACATGTGACATGTAACATGTAATTTTGTTTATAAATGTGCATTTAACCAATTTAAATGAAATTTCATAACAAATAATTAGACTTAACATTTTAAGTCACATTTTATAATTACATGTAAATAAAATGGGTCATCTCATATTTGGTTAAAATAATCTACAACAATTTGTAATTATAATCGAGCAATTTTGCTTATCTCAAATGTTTCATAAACATAATGCATTCTTAGTAATATAACATTTAAATTATTAAAATGAATCTTATTTAATCATATTACAATAAGATATTATTCTCAGTAATATAAACTTAGTTCAATTTAAGGGATTAATTAATCTGTATCGCTATACAATTAATTAATGTACATGATTAGGAGATTGTCCTTTAGGTGTGACCTCAAGGGGTCAACTGATCACCACCGTCATATGACAGTAACGTCAAACTCAAGTGAGCCAACCGTTACCGATTATTTTTGACCAGTTGACTATAATATTGATCATCCCTTTGTATTCTTATTATTGAGATTTAATTATATGATCGCACTAATGTTGAGGACACTCACTCCAACACAAGATGTCATGGCACCACAAGTGCATTTGTGACACCCCGCGATTTAGCAATAACGTAAACACATAGTTTGCAGCGGAAATACGAGATTTTTAAAAACTTTAAAAGAAAAATCGCGAATGTCGCCATATTATAAAACGAAACATAGTTTAATAAATCGTTTATACAAATGGTACTTAAATAAATGAAAGGGATCTCGATCCTTTGATTAAAACACAAATAAGATATCAACTAATGTAAACTACAGCGCTAAGGGGGGATCGTTATAACTACAACGCTCGCTAGCTCACTCGTCATACCCCATGCAACACCAACCTGCAACTTGTTTATTCATGAAACATTAATGCCACAGTCAGTGGGGAGTAACTCGAGGTTTTCCCAGCCATATCACATCAAAACGCATATAAACAAGTATAAAAACATATTAACATGCATACATACATATCATGATAAGCATAAATGAGATATTTCATAATATTATCTAAGCATATGAAGCATTCATTATATCATCATCATACAATAGCGACTCGGGGAAGACTCCCCTTGGCAACCACATACGCACTAAGAGATTGCATCTCACCATTAGCGACATATCACTACAAGAATCAGGTCCAGTACCGACCGTTTTCAGCGGTCGCTAATAGTGAAAATCGGTCGGTAATCACAATTACCGACCGTTTTTCCTTCTGTGGCGTCTGAATAAAATCGGTCGGTAATTGTGGTCGGTAAATGTTTCATACCGACCGATTTCAAATCGGTCGGAAAAATACCGACCGAACACTCAGTTGGTAGACAGAATATCCGTCGGTGCTAAAACACATTGACTTGGTCAATGTAAAGGTCCAGTCGGTCGGTAAAACACTATTCGGTCGGTAATTACCGACCGACGGTCGGTCGGTATAAGGGCATTTCGGTCGGTGCCATTTTTAGACCAAAAATAATCAGAAACTATTTAGACGGCAATCGGTCGGTATTTGTAGGGTTTCGGTCGGTAAATTGTTGAGTCGGTCGGTAAATTGTATGAGTCGGTCGGTATTCATTGTGAACGATTTGGGTGATTTTGCTTCTTATTTTCCCCCATTTGCTATATTTCCTGCAAATTTTTCAAAATATATACTAATGCGTTCGTACACAATTTTTTGAAACCAGAAACCGTCTTTCAAATTAGAAAATTTTCAACAAACTACTAAAGTTTACATTACAAGTCTTACAACTACTAAAGTTTACATTACAAACTACTAAAGTTTACATTAACTAGCATAACCATGTCTTATACAACAAACTACTAAAGTTTACATTACAATTAACCATGTCTTACACAACCAACTACCTTACACTTGAAAACCATTTCCGCCTCCACCGGGGTTATCGTTATTTGGGTTATAAGGTAAATCAAATATGTTATTGTTGCATCGGTATTGGGTTTGGGATTCAAGCAGTTTGGCTAAGGCCTCAATTTGGCGCCTTGTTTCTTCCCGTTCACGCATACTAGCGGCTTGACTTGCCGTGATTTGTTGCCTTAGTTCTTCTTGATTTTTCATGTAAAGTTCATCCCTTTGTTGCATCTCCTCTCTATACTTCCTAAACTCTTCGGCTTCCCTCTCACGTGCTTCAATTGATTGAGTTAGAACACCCGGGATATATTGTTGGGAGGCGGAAGATTTACCTGTCGACGATGATGACGCCGGGGGAGTGTAATATAGTGAGGCGGCGGTCCCTAAACCAAAGACTTGGCCCTTCTTGTATCCATCCACCGAATCGTACCAAACCTTGTTAACGTCAATCGGAAGTCCTTGCTCCGTAAGCTCGGCTATCATCCTTTGAAAATTTTGCTACATTGTCAAAAAGAAAGTTGTAAATAACTCATCTATCATCCTTAGAAAATAAAAAAGCGTCTATCGGAAGTCCTAACACAAATGTAAAAATGAAATTTCGAATGTAGTAATACTTACATATCTAGCTCGGGCAGTTGGATGACTCCATTGCTCCTCACCATCAACCATTCTCATATGGCTATCAAGAAATAGCTCCACTGCATTAGGGGCTATACCCCCCTTATCTTGCGCCTTTAATAAAACCAAATCAAACATTAACTTCAAATTACAAATACTAACATTACACTAACATTACACTAACAAAGTAAATTATCAACTTCAAATACTTAAATAAGTTCAAATTATTTACCATCTTAGCAGCATGTTTAACAGCTTTGATTGACCCGTAGTGATGTGTAGTAGGGCCATCTTCGCCGCCTTTCTTGTTGATGGAAGCTTGTTTCGATCTCTTGATAAACGCCTTATTCTTCCGCTTCTCGATTAATTCTTTGAAAACATTAGCAAGCATCCAACCCGGGCCAACCGGATTCTTACCTCTTATCATCTGGCCGGCATCATACATGGCGTCTTTTAAACGCTTTCTACACGTCTCATTGTATTGCTTCCTACACTCATCCTCATGCTTAGGATTCCAATTGCACAATGTCTACACATAAAAACAACAACACTTATAAAAACAAACACACATATAAATTAATAAAGTAAAAGTTTATATATATAAATACCCGAAAATTAGCAAACCACGCATCCCCTTTACTTTTTGGAGCCTCTTTCCAGCTCAAGTAAGGGACATCGTAGTTGTTTTTGAAAGACCGGCTAACTCTTCGGACCACTTGGCTATCGTCAAACCTATATCAATATTTATATTAGAAAATGATATGTAACATGTTTATACGTGTAATTTATTAGAACAGAGATTATAAATAAGAAATTGTACCATAATAATCCCGGCTCTATATCAATAGGTAACTCTTTTGATGTCACAGGGGTTGTACTTTCGTTTGATGTCTGCCCCTGCTCATTGTTGTTCTCTTCGTCGCTCGTCTCCCCCTCTTCTATCACCGGGTCCCTAAATACTATACCTTGTTCTCGTGCTCGTCCTCGTTCTCGTCCTCGTCCTCGTCCCCGTCCCCGTCCCCGTCCATGATCTCCTGACATCTTAAAAAAAACTAAATATACACAAGTTAATGTTAGCAATTAAACATTGTTGTCAAATAAACAAAGGAGTTTGATAATTGATGACACATAAAACATTACTAATTATAATGTACTTATTACATAACATATACTTAATATTACACAACTAGTCTTTTACTCATCGTCATCTTCATCTTCATCTTCATCCTCCTCCTCCTCCTCCTCCTTCTTCTCCTCCTCATCTTCATCTTCATCATCATCTTCATCATCATTTATAAAATCAACTTCATATAAGTCTTCATTTCCTCTTCCAAATCTACGAACCTCCACCACCTCATCTTCTTCCTCATCATCTCCTTCAATAAAACCTTTTAAGACTTCATCTTCCACAATGGAAGATAAATTAAGAGGTGTCGTCATTTCTTCTTGAAATACGGTTGTGTCAACCGGTGCATCAAATTGTGATCTCGCTTTACTTTTAAACACCGCCCACCAATTATCTCTATCTTTCTTTGTGCTTGGATAAGAAGTGTAATATACTTGATTAACTTGATGTGCAAGCACAAAAGGGTCGTATTTTAAATACTTTCTCTTATGATTTACTTCAACAAGTTTATACGTGTCATGTACAATTGTGCCGATTGAAGAATTATCCATCCAACAACATTTAAACAAGATTGCATTATAGGCCATTTTTTACCACAATACCTCAACTCAATAATCTCTTCTAGGGTACCATAATAGTCATCTCCACCAACACCGTTAACACAAACACCATAATTCATACTTGCTTTATTTTTCCCATATTTCATTTTGTGAAAATTAAAGCCATTTATCGAATATTTTGCCAACTTTGTACTTCTTTACAAGGACCCCTTGACATGGCCACCAACAAATCATCCTTGATATCTTCTTGAAGTACCTAGTTTAAAATTAGTCTTATTAAGTACCCATATATATTGACTTAAGGTTAGTTTGTATATATTTGTTTAATGTTTGTAAATGAAACTTACATGTTCTTTAAACCAATTTGGGTATAGCTTTTCGTATGAAGTCCAAACCTCATCTATATCAATATTTGGATGTTGCTCACGGATGAAAGCTTCGAATAACCTATCATTTAACAATTTTTATTATAATATGAATAATCTACCACTTTAATTATTTTATTGCCAAAGTGTAAAAAACTCACATACCTCTCATATTTTTCTAATCGTTCACCATTCGATAAGGCGTAAAGATGAGCACGTTCATATTCATCTCCATCCAAATATCTTATTTTTCCTTTTGTCAATGGTTGAGCTCCATGTTTTTGGAATAGCTCAGGTAAGGAAGACTCCGTTTCATCTTTTGTTCCAAAATCTAAATCTTTACCCTTTGTGTCGATATGTCTTCAAAATATTGGGAACAAAAATTTGATATTTCTTCCACTAAGAAAGCGTTGCAGATAGACCCTTCGACTCTTGCTTTATTACCAACTTTTTGTTTCAAGTGATTTAAAAACCTACATTGTATAATAATGTTAGTTGAATATTCAAAAAATTTTATTTAATTTTTTATTACATTTGAATAAGTACGTATGTAATTTACCTCTCAAAAGGATACATCCACCTATATTGTACTGGCCCTCCAACCCTTGCTTCATAAGGCAAATGTATAGGTAAGTGTTCCATTGAGTTGAAAAATGATGGCGGAAATACTTTCTCCAACTTGCAAAGTATTTCGGCAATGTTGCTCTCTAGATTTTCAATGTTTTCAAGTTTGAGGGTCGGGGCACACAAATCACGAAAGAATAGACTTATTTCAGTTATTGCACTCCACACATCTTTCGGCAATAAGTGCTTCAAAGCCACAGGTAGTAATCTTTCCATGAAAACGTGACAATCATGACTCTTCAACCCATGAAGGATATGATCATGTCGATCAACACACCTACTCAAGTCGGATGCATATCCATCTGGAAACCTCAAGTTACCAATCCACTCACATAACACTTTTTTTTTAGCCTTATCAAGTGCAAATGGGGCTTTTGACTTAACTCCATTTTCCTTAATGTGTAAGTGTGGTCTTTGCATAATAGTTTAACGTCTTCCCTTGATTTTTCATTGTCGCAAGTTTTATTTTTATTATTCATGACCGTATGAATCAATTGCTCAAAGAAGTTCTTTTCAATATGCATAACATCCAAATTGTGTCGTATTAAAAAATGTTTCCAATACGGCAAATCCCAGAATATACTTCTCTTAAAACCAACCTAATTTATTGTCTTTAAACTTGTTCAATTCACTCTTTGTGCACTCAATACTAGTAGGATAATCACGAATCTTCTCCCAAATTTCAAATCCGTCTAGGAATAGAGGAGGGGTGTCATTTTTTTGTAATATATTCTTGAGAAATGAGGTTTTGTTATACCGAAATCCGCGGTTAGGCGATAAGAATTGTCGGTGACAATCAAACCAAGACACTTTATGACCTTTAGGAAGATAAAATGCCTTTGATTCTTCTATACAATAAGGACATACAAGGAAGCCGGTCGTGGCCCAACCGGAAAGCATGTCGTAAGCTGGAAAGTCATTGATTGTCCATAAAAGAGCGGGGCTTTGAATTGAAAATTTTGTTTCTTGGACACATCGAAAGCGGGGACACCAACCTCCCACAACTCTTTCAACTCTTCGATAAGAGGTTGTAAGAAGACATCTATGTGACTTTTAGGATTATCCGGCCCCGGAACAATCAATGAAAGGAACATGAATGGTTTTTTCATGCACAACCCTGGTGGTAGATTGTAAGGAGTGAGAATTACAGGCCAACATGAATACTTTTTCCCAAATTGGCCGTACGGTGTAAAACCATCTGTGCACCACCCAAGTCTGACATTTCGAGGCTCACTAGCAAATTCCGGGAACATTTTGTCCAAATGCTTCCAAGCCTCACTATCGCTTGGGTGGGCAAATGTCCCTTGTACACGAGGGGTTTCTTCATGTCATCTCATAGCCTCCGCAATATTTCTAGTAGCATAAAGCCGTTGTAATCTTGGACCTATAGGAAGGTAGAATAGGACTGTTTCAGGTATTTTCCTCCCACTTGATGGTGTTGGCTTGTACCTATCTTTGCCACATTTCTTACATTTATCAAGCGACACATCTTCTTTCCAAAAGAGCATACACTCGTCCTTACAACAATGAATTTTTTGATAGGGTAGTTGAAGAGCTTTGAGCAATTTTTTGGTGTTATAATAGGTGCGGGTCATCACATTTCCCCGAGGTATAACATCCTCAATCAAGGAAGCAATCTGATCTACACATTTGTGCGATAAGTTGTGCTCACATTTTATGTTAACAACCCTTGCAGCTGCTTGTAACACCGACACATCGCTCCCCTCATATAAAGGTCTCTCCGCCGCATCTAACATATAAAAAAAACTCTTCAACTGAGGGTGTGGAGTTTCCTCTTCACCGATAGGGGGTTCCTCCATATGTTCTAATGCACGGTCACCTAAGGCATCTATTACCATCTCTCTATATGGTCCTCTTATGGGAGATTGAGTAGTGTTTGGTACATTGTTTGGTATTTTCAAGGAGTAAGGCTCACCATGACACACCCAATCATAATAATTTCCCGTAAAACCTTTACTAATAAGGTGTTCTTGTACCACGAATTCACTCAAGTATTTCAAATTTTTGCACTTTACACATGGACATCTAATTAGTTGTGAATTCCTAAATTCATCTCGACTTTTAACATATTCAAGAAAACTATTCACCCCACATACAAACTCATACTTAACCATCTTCCTAGCATCAACCCTTTCATACATCCATTCTCGTTCAACCCTCTTCATTATAAATCTATATAAATACATAAATATAACATAATTAGGCAATCCAACAACTAATTGAGACAATCTACATTCTTACTAAATAGGCAATCTAAATACTAATTCGAATTACCAATTTTAACCAACTAATCAAATTATACTACCAACATAAAATTTCTAACTACCAAATTTAACCAACATTCAATTTCACAACCAAAGTCCAACATATATCTACTACTAACAACATATAATAAGTAATATCTACTACTAACCACATATTTCTACTACTAACATCTTGAACATACTAACAATTACATATACTAACATATAAACAATTACATACTAACAATTACATACACTAACATATTAACAAACCCCCAATTTAACCCCCAATACACTAACAATTACATACTAACAATTACATATACTAACTTACACTAACAATTACATACTAACAATTACATACTAACAACATAACACATTATCAAAAACCCCCAATTAACACTAACCATATACTAACACTAACACTAACATACACTAACAATTACATACTAACAATTACATATACTAACATAATTGCAAATAATTAAAAAACCCCCAATTCAACCAAATCTTAACCCTAACTTAAACAACTCTAAATTATATTCAAATAACAACAAATAATCAAATCTTAACATAAAATTAAGGGTAAAAACAAACATAAACACAATTAAAACAACTATAAACACAAAAATTAAGAGAAAATCATACCTTTATTAAATAACTAGAAGAGAGAAGGTGGTTGTTGAGAAAGGAGGGAATGGCGGCGTCGGCAGTGGTCGGACGGCAGGTGAGCGGCGGTGGTCGGCGGTGGGAAGGAGGTGGTCGTCGGGTATAGGCGTGTCGTCTTTGGGGTCGTCGGGTTAGAGTGAGAATGGGTAAGTGATAATAGAATGAGGGATGGTCGGATTTGTTTTTTACATATCAGTGTTTTTACCGACCGATTAACTAGTCGGTCGGTAATTTCGGCCAATCGGTCGGTATTATTCACTTTCACCGACCGTTTTATCCTTTTACCGACCGATTGTAATTCGGTCGGTATTGTTAGCGACCGATATTTACTTTACCGACCGTTTTCGGTCGCTATATCTTATTACCGACCGTTTTGAATAGCGGTCGGAATGTGCGGTCGGAGCAAGGGCTGATTCTTGTAGTGAATTAATAACTTACTGTTAAACTACTAAATTTGAGTAGAAAAGAAGATGATACAATTCAACTATATGTTATTACTCCGTATATAATTGTGAAACCACCAAATTCAAAAGCATAATTTGTTTAAGCTTATAACAATTTATTGTTGTTATAGAAAAATTTAAATTAAGTTTATATCTTTCCATACATTATTAATTGTTTTAGCATGTTGCGCATAAATTATGAAAATGTTAGTCTTTATTTGTATCTATTAAAAATATAAATAAGTATTTTTGACCAAGCTAATTGTTTAAATTACATTTTTTTTCCGAACACGACTTTTAATATAAAATGAAGGGAAGTGGGGAACAATAAAATTTATAAATAGATGTAAAATGTATTTTTTCTGATGCGGTTTCGATTAAGGTTGATAATTATCATGCATTTTAGTTTTAATAAAATGTTATGGGGCATAATAATTACCTAAGTTTGAAAGTAAAAAGATTGAATTCTACCATTTATCACAAAAAAAAAGATAATTATTGCTTTGTTTGTGGATTCATGATTTTACTTTTATTACTATAATTTATAAAATTCTATTTTAATAGAGATGGATCATTATTTATGACATACTCCTTAATAACCTGACAATTTATTTTAAATTGTGATTTTCTCTTAAATAAAGTTATTTTAATATTGATTGTCTTAAAATAAATATAATATAATATTGTTTGTTAAGATCACTAATATGTAATCATTTTTATAAATATTAACGCGATTAATATGTTTGAGTGAGAATATTTTCTCATGTTTAAATTTATTGGAACGAAAGAAAAATTTGTCTCCTTTGAAGACAATGCACTCATTCTTATATAAAACGGTTTTACACAATCATTATTGTAAAATATGTTTGGGTGAGAACTGAGAAGGAGATCAAAGTAGTTAGTGGACAGTTTTACACCGTTTTATAATAATACGATTTATTGTTAATTTCGCATTGTCTTCATTTTTTTCCATATTTTGTTGAAGTGAGTTTATGGAGAGCAAAAAAAAGTGTAATATGAATTGGTCTTGAAGAAGTTTGAAGAAATTGCACGACTTTTAACCACTAGACCACACACTTATATATGACCATCTTTAGTTGCTTGACTATAATTATAAATAAAAAATTTACCTGCAGTAGAGATTGTTAAGGTTGTGATTTAATCTAAATATACTTGTACATACTTCGTATAAGTCTTGTTTCATTGTAAAAAAAACTTTCTATAAAATAGTCTTATATATAGATCAGTAAGAGACAATTCAAACTCGCATGTTATTTGTTCATCAAAGTACGTTTTGGAAAAAGTTATTAGCGAAATCTAGCAACAAAAAATTTAGCGCACCTCAAGAAACTTAAAAACTTGTTATAAAATATTTTCGTACTCGTATAATCATTTGTTGCAGTGTTATATTCCCACAGTCTCAATCATTTGTTTTATTTTAATTTAAATAACCCCTTACAAAGAATATAAAAGACAAACAGATGAGTGAGACGGAGGGAAAAAGAGTGTAGCAATCGTCCATATATTGGATCTCTACGGGAGAATCAATCAAATTGTTGGATAATAATAATCCACTAAATACCTTCAGTAATTTTCTTTGTTAAACCATTGGATTGACATCCTCATTGTAGACTTTGACTACATTATTTTTCAATCGTTATGATACTTCTGGACCATAAACTCATTTCAAGTGTTTAACAAGAAACTCATTCAGATCTCAATTCTCATATGCTCAAACTTCAGGTTGAGACATCAAATAAACTCTAAAGGAGTTTTGATGTTCCATTTTGGGACTTATCACGATATCTTTCAATCGTATTGTAGAGGTTTATATATTTCGTCACGAGTTCTTAAAACTCAATTGATCAACCATTTAACAAATGATGATCATTCATAAGAGGCTCATTTAGGGAGATATCCTCGCAGGAGTAAAATATACTTCTCCTTTAAACATTTATCAAAGTAGAACAAGATAATTAATCATGTGCATGCAAATGATATGTAACTAATTCTAAACAACATAGTCTAATAATAATGCAATAATAATAATGTATATATCAAAACTAAGATACAATGTTGAACTTACTCTCTATATGCACATGATAATGACTCAAAATGCAAATTATACAGTTTCTTTTAAAATATTCATAATTTCAATTGACTTCAGGTCAATAGATGGACTTCAGGTCCATGAGCTCATTTATAATCAAAGATTATATGTTGACAATCAAAACTAGGACTTGCATATAATATCCTCATTTTCTAGTCCATTAAACTTCGCGCGCAAATGCATATCGGTTCCTTAACCATATCGATATAATTTCAACATCTCGCAATATTGTCAGTACTGATTAGTGATATCTGAATATATATGGTACCATTCCTCTTCTATATAGGCCATCGATTATCATTCAGATTTCTATGTCACTTAAGGGACATACAAATTTCTTTACTCCATAAGAGTACCAACTGCTCATACTTGTCATTTTCTTATTATTTGAAATATGTGAACCGATATGACTTCCACACTACATTCCATGTGTAGTTATTGTTCAATTTGACAAGAATTTCAATTTTCATAACATATACTCCCTCCCATCCAAACCAAAGGTTACATGGGAGGGAGCACAAGTTTTAAGAAAAAGTTGATAAAGGAAGGGTAGTATTGGAATGGAAGTAGGACCACTTGAATATTTAATGTTAGTTGGGTGGGTGGGGTAATGGCATTTTGTGTACATATATAGGGTAGATGAAGAGTATTTGGTCTTATTTGTTACCTAAAAAGGAATGGGTAGTTTGGTTTGGATGGTCCAAATAAGGTAAGTGTAACCTTTGGTCTGGATGGGAGGGAGTAATATCTATGACTAATTTATAGCTCGCTATATCACAAATAAGGCTAATATGTCTATAATTAAATCATAGATCCCAATGTAATGTCACATTTAGACAAGGTGATCAAATTGGTATCGTAATACATCTTCATAACTAAATGAATGTCATCATTTTTAATTTTATGAACCTCTATTTGATGTATTTTATATTGAAATTAAACCGCTGAACTTCAGGTTCAGTTGAGGATAACATACTTGTCTGTTTTTACCAGTTTTTCCTTATCATTCTCCCCCTAAGGTGGTAAAAACTATCAATAACAGATAGATTTAATGGGCAATAAATTATTATATTCACCTTAGATCTAAATTTCTCATATCACCGATGAGAATTTATATGGACATTTTTGTATAGTAACAAAATATATCGGGGAGTAACATATAATGCAGTTGAATTTCTAATGTGCCGAATTACAATGCCCAATTTGGGAGATCAACAATTTTATATAATAATCAAAATGTGATTGCTGATCACAAGAACTACTCAGAAAAATCATTATGTGGCTACAAGCCATTCAATAAAGTGTCAATCCATACACGAACATTTAAGTTCTTTATTGAACTTCTGAGTAATGTTTATATATCCAATATCAAATATACTCAATCTCACTGTACTGTCTTGCCTTTAATGAAATTTCTACACGAGAGAATTTCAGCACTTCTCTTTTCTCTAGGATAAACTTTAGGTTTATCAAAACGGATATAATAAGAATCCGGATGACCTCAATCGTCACATCTCAACAATTTAATGTCAACTTTCTTAGTTTGCCCAAAAATCATGGCAACTTACATAAGCACTTGGTCGTGTCTAAATAGTATAATTTATGACACGCCACTTTCTAGTTGACAATTCAAAATGCTAAACTTCTGGTTAGCAATTTCGCATATGAATTCAAAATAATTCTTTTGTATGTGGCCCGATAAAATAGATGTGACATAAGACACTAACTAATGTCTTATTTATATTGGCAAGACTAAAAATAATATCGCAATATTCCTTTAGGGAATATTATACATTGCTCTTTCTTGTAGTATGAACACAAATCATACATCAAAATTTCTTTTAGGAATACAAAACTTAACTGATTCTTAAAATAATCTCAGTTAAACTCAATTAATAATGTATCAGTCCCGTCAAGGGTGGTGGTGAAATCAACGAATCATAGTGATCATTCTTTTCCTAATATTAAATAATTGATCACATGTCACTTGTATACGAGATACTACACATAGTGTTTTAAACACTTACACGATAATGTGTCTAGATGACTATATTATTTGTATGAATGACAAATATATTTCATACTCAAAACATGATATCTCATTCGCTTCAGGGAATGATTTTGATTCAATTTGATATGATTCTCAACTTTTAAGAGTATCTCATATTTTGCAAATATTCATGTACAAACATTGAGTTTATTATTAATTATGATATTCAAATAATACTCACTATATGAAATGTGAGAATTTATAAACATTGTGAACTTCAGGTCACGGTTTCAATATTTGTAAACATTATGAATTTCAGGCCATAATTTAGTATATGTAAACACTATGAACTTCTGGTCATAGTTTCAGTATCTTTAAATATTATGAACTTCAGGCCATAGTACGAATATTAAAATTTCAACTTGTATATCACTTTCCTTTATTTTCTCATATCGGATTTCGAGTATATGTGTCACATGAATCTTTCAATGAACTGATTTGGCTCAGTAAGTCTACATCACTAAGCTCAATTTAGACTTCTTTTACATGGCTCACCAAATGCCACATTATTAGGCTCAATAATGTCATGTTCTCAATCTCTGCTACAGGCAGAGTTTTTATGAGATGTCACATTCACTTCAAAGAATGGACCAAATTTCAAATCTATTATGTCGTTCAACTTCAGGTGAACAAGAATCATTCAGAAATAATTTATCCTTTTATAAAGACCACTTTATCCATTTGAAACCCAAATGCAGTTCATAAATCGCAGCTGTGAACTTCTGGCTAGGGCTGAGCAAAAAATCCGATTACCCGAACCGATCCGATATCCGATCCGAAAAATTGGATATCCGATCCGAAATTGGGTTTCGGATCGGATATCCGATCCGAAATTTTTGGATATCGGATCGGATATGGATATCAGTTCTCAAATTTTCGGATATCCGTATCCGAACCGAAATTAAAAAAACCTTGAAATTTTTGTAGTATGGACTATGGATATTTGTTAAGACAGTAAGAAAGCAAACTCAACTGTACAAACCCATAAAAAAGCCCACTCACCCAACCCTTATACAAAACCCATAAAAATTGACAACCCTAAAGCGTCACTTTCTTCCCTTTGTTCTTCTTCTGCCTCCCTCATCTCATTTCCTCATTTCTATTATCATATCCATTACTAGGAGCACTATAGTGTTGTCAATGACAAAACAACCAACCCAAACTCATCTCCTTCCTTCACAAAAACCAAAGGAACGAACGACAACCACCATGGCTTCGACATACATACGGCTTTGTGATTATACAATCGTGGGTTGTTTAAGATTGGCTTGAAATTTATGGGAAAATTGGGTTCTTTTTTGTTGGAGTTTCTGATATAATATAGCATCCTTCCATTTCTTGGTGAAAGTTTTTTCTTGTTTGTGTCTTTTGATCTTCAATTGTTTGATTTGTTTGAAATTGTAAAGTTTATTTTGTCATCAATTGCATATAGAAATATGTAAATTGTAACAACTTCAAGTATTCCTACATATTTAATGCAAAAATGCAATCCTTATTTGTTACTGTACATGATACCTTAGTTCAGATCTAATACATTATTGATTGATTGTATTTATTGGTTATATTGAATTTTTAGTTTCGGTTATTTTGATCTGATATCGGATTTTCGGATATCCGATCCATTTTTTTCGGATACTAAATTTCGGATATCCGATAACTTCGGATCGGATATCGGATACTGAAATTTTGGATTTTCGGATCGGATATCCGATCCGAAATTCGGATTCGGATCGGATATCCGATCCATGCTCTGTCCTACTTCTGGCCACTAGCATTTACATGTGGACTTCTGGCCACTTACACTTCAAAATATGAATTGATGAGACGGTGTTAAATTATTCTTACACACCTTTAAAACCTTGAACTTCAGGCCAAAGTTATAATATGGACATATCTGCTCATCTTTATAAAATAAATCTTTTGGAACTTCAGGTCCAAAAATTATATGATATGTCCTTTTCCAAAAATTAAGTCCAAGAATATGTAAATTATACAAGATTAACTTAGTTATCATATTAAAACAATAACTCTTCGTTTCTCGATGACATAAGAATATCAAAAGCGGTAAAATTGTAGGCAATTCATGATAATCTGAGTTACTTCCCATACGATCTTTAATATAATTAACAAAATAATTTATGAACAAGCGGAAATAACTGAGCAAAACTGATCGATAAATATGATATATATTATAAAGATACAAAATCAACCCATATGTTGTTAAACTCAAGTAACATATCTATGAAACGTACATGAATTGTACGGAAATAATCATCATAGTTCATTAATTCGGATTGGATATATATGCAAACAAGATATAATCATTGTGATCCTTTATAAATTATCTTCTTTGATTAATTTTATTAGCTATTGGGCTGCTACATATTACGACACATAATTAAGTTTAAAACCCAAACTTACTAAATTATTTAAACCTTATGAATCATAATGATTAATGAACTAAGTAAATAATTAAGTATACATGGAACTATGGAAGACAATCACCACATAGAAGCAGATCGATTAAACAATAAGAATCCTAATCAATAAGTTTGGTAAGAGATATGACCGCAAAATTTTGTTCTTTTGTTCGTATTAGCAGGTTTGCAGTAATTAAGGAGTATCCCATAGTTCATAGTATTAATTAGAACAATGTTACGTGAAATTAATAGTTACCGTACGGACAGGTAAACATAAATTAAATATAAACAAAATATTGATGCAACAGTTGATCGAAACAATCGAGAAATCAATGTTACAAAATCAATGAAAATTGTTTCATAAGCATGTGGCAATTTAATATTATGCTTTGCATGTAATAATTGTATGATTAATTCTTAGTCCTTAATTCGTAGATTCATAGGTTTTCACTAGTAAATCTGTAAACATACCTTAAGTAAATAATAGAATATGATCTGATATGAACCTCCATATTATCATATTTGAATAATAATTATTTACCCAATTGGTTAGGCTCGTGCTGATAACGTGTTGTGAAACGAAGGAAGAGATAATTATAGAGAGAAGGTAGAGAGAAAGTAAGGGAGACAGATCTATCTTATTATTCCATTATAAGGGGTATATATATACACATACAATAAAGGTAGAGTTTCCATAAGATAATATATTTTGGTATCCTATAAGATATGGACATCCATATAATAATATTTCATAACAAAAAGGTAATTAAAACTTGAAAAGTCGAAAACTATACATAATTTATTAATTTGTCAACTGTATATAACAACTGGGCCGTGTTATTACTCACTAAATGAGAATTGGTCAAAAAAAGAATAACAAACTTTAAAGCAAGCAAGCAAGGCACGCAGTCAAGGCCATAATTCAGGGTTCAACTACCAAGATAAAAAAGGAATCAAGATGTTAAGAAGAGGAAGCTCTGTTCTATCTTACCCGAAACCAGTCAAGGCTTACATGTGCATTGGTATGTGTGTATGGTTCGTGGCGAGACAAGGTGGCGACTGGTTTTCATTTCACGCAAAACGATGGCAAAAAGAATGGCGATAAATGATTAAAACGGAGGGAAATCGAGGGAGTTTTAAATAAATTAAAATTTGGCAAATTGTATTTTATTATAAAATACAACAGATTTGTCAAAAGTAAATTCTTTATATAAACTTTTAAACACATAACACTTAAAAAATTGAAATTATTATCGGGGTGTTGGCCGGGAGTTATTATAGTGGCAACTTTAACCGTGAAGAAACTCAATGATCTCATATGTAAGGTTAATCCCATATTAATAAAAGATGGGAGAATTCATCACTTTATGAGGCTTAGAAGACAAAGGACTACTCCCTCTATTGGCAATTGACCAATTGATTTTAAAGTGAAATCTTCTTGACTTTACAAAGCGCACTCTCTCTCTTGGTGGGGACGTGAGTCGTGGGGTCAAGCGAGGGTTGCTTACACAGCGGGGAGGGCGGGCACTGGCTAATGGCTATGTTGTCTGGGACGGCCGTCGATACTGGTTAAACATGTCTAATGAAACACAAACGAATTTGCTAGCAAGTATTACCTCTAAGTAAAGTCCTCGTCATTCTTGTATAAACATACAAGCACGTCCATACAAGTTTGCAATTCAAAACACAAACAAACATTACAAAAGACAGTTAACTAGAAATCCAGCACATCCATATCACCAGCTTATACATCTTAGCATCATGCAACTACATACAACTAGAAATTAAACAAGCAATAATATTATTTCTGCATATATTTCGGCTTGCACTCCTTAGATCATATCCTAGTTGTTGTTCCCTTTGGATCGGCGCTCCCAGGAACCCCTACACCGTAGTCGTGGTCTCGGTAGCCAGGACCGTACCTGCTTCCGAATAGACCTGCATGGAGGACCATGACGTAGATAAACTCGAAGATAGTGAGGATTATGATGAATGCTTCTAGTGCCTTGAGCCTCCACCCTCTCCATCCTCCAATGCTTATCTCTTTGATAGCAAACCTACAAAACCACATTTAACTTAGTTATTACTTTCAGAAGGTACACTAGCTCCTTAACTAGGGTAATTTTCTGCTTATAGGAGTCGACAAACGGCTCATAAATGGCGCGCACTTAGTTAAATAGTTAAAGAAAAGATAGTTGTGAGTCGTCACATGCTGCTTAAGACGGTCACAAGCAAGACTTGCTTATACAAAAAAAAATGCAAGTAGAGGGTAAAATAGAAAATATACCCCATGGCAAGAGCAGTAAGAGCCCAAGCGATAAGAGAGGCGGATCCAGCAGCAGCAAGGCTGTCGTTACGCCACGCCCTGATGTGGGTTGCTCCTGGTAGCCTTGAAAGAACTCCGATCACTCCTGCGAGTAATGCTAGTAACACAAAGAAAGGTGTTGCTCCATTCCCACCCAATCCTACGTTACAAGTTACAACCATAAACATATTATTACAACCCTTGTTATTAGACTAGACTGACCTAAATATAATAAGTAGATACACCATAAAGGCATAAACATTTCAAAGCATTTTCAAAAATCAAAATCCAATAGTAGGGAAATAAAGGGCTGTATTTAAGGTATTTAAGCAGCTATAAGAGAAAATAAATTCTTAATATTTGTATTAATTGCATTGATGTATGTGTAAATTAATTCTCAACTTCTAAGTTAATACCACATTTAGAAGGTTACTTATAAACTGATTAACTAAGCTTAGTTATAACTAATCCTACAATGTGGAATTTTCTACAAAAAATATAATTTTATTAAAGATATTTTGTAAGAAAACTAAATGTTACTTTTAATTATCAGTCAAAATTTTATACTTCTCGACATATAGACGGTAAAAGTTTTAATAGTTTCTCTTAAAAAGTAAAGTGATACATTGGATTTGACGATCTCTGAGAGATAAATCTTGGCGCCGCAACAAAACCAAATTAAAGGGAATATCACAAATTCTCGTTTACCGAATCATCTCACTTATTGCCTACAAAATACCAAAAATTGTGTTTATTACTACCATATGATAGTATTTGACCCGTTTCAAACTTAAGATGTACGGCTCCGTATCACATACAAAAATGTAGAGTAAAAATTAAAGAAAGAAACTAACCAGGATGATGAGTGGAGAAGTTGATGTACTTATTCATACACCAACTAGCAAACCCTATGACAATAATATACAATATCAAGTTGAATATTAGCAATGGACCTGCAACATTCTTTCCCATAGCCGCCATTATTATTATTTCTTCTTCTTAATTATAAAATGAAATCTTTTGACTTGCAAATCGTTACTTCAAACTTCAAAGTGTCGTTACAATAAAAGCACGTTAATTAGTTTCTGCAAGTAGTATAAGGGAATATATCATGGAATAACAGAGTTATATCCAAGTTGCATGTATATATATATATATTGACATGCAAATGCAATGCAATAAAATATGTTATGCGGTGCTAAAGGTTACTTAAAGTGGGGTGTGGACACGTGTCGATGAAGTTTGTACGTGTCATTTTTGTACTTACATCTGGTAGGACACTTGTTACTTTCTAAATATGTTTTGTGTTGAACGTTTTTAGATTTTGTTTGGGTTATGATGAGTACGTACATAGGCCAATGTATATCTGTTTGATTCGGGTAATCGGGTTTAATGCACCAACAACCGTTACTACAGGTCGGTAGGGCTGAGCAAAAATATACGATACGGTTTTAATATACGGATATGATACGGTATACGGTTTTAATTACACGGATTTCCGGGTACACGATACGAATTTCCGGGTATACGATACGGTTTTTAATAAAACCGTACCGGGTCCGGGTCGGGGAAAATCAAAACCGGGTATACGGTTTTGACCCGGTTTAATTAAAAATAACCAAAAAGAAAGTTGTATGTAAAATTTTGTTTTCTATTTTGACTATATGTGTGAAATTTTGAGCACCAATCATTTTATGTGAAACATGTAATATACGCAACTCACTTTATTAGTGACAAATTTTTGTGCGAAGTTTTGCAAATTTGTATTTTGCTATTTTACCTACTGAATTTGCAAATAATTATGTTTTGTAATAATGATCCTAGTGGATTATATAAGCATCTTATTTATTGGTCGTTACTAATGTTGTGGACTCGAATTCCAGGTTTGAGCATTCTCAATTAAACCGGATCCGGGTATACGGTTTTCGAGTACCCGGTTTAACCGGGTATACGAAAATCGGGTACCCGGTTAAACCGGGTCGGATCCGGGTTCTAATTTTTGGCCTTCCAAAAACCGGGTACCCGATACGGTTATTAAAACCGTATCGGGTACCCGGTTTTGCTCACCCCTACAGGTCGGTGTATCGTCTCTCCCACCCCAAGGACCAAGGACCAAGGTTAAGTAATAAATATTATCTTATCAGAAGGCGGTCTTGTTTTAGACGGGCTATCCGTCTTATTGTTCAAATGGGTCAACTTGCTCTTTTGTAAGGGGATTTGATCCGTCTAAATCAATAAAACGGGTCGCCTTGTTTGAAACAAGAATTTTGTGTTATAATATACGGAGTATATAAAGTTTGATTGAAGTTCACTTAAATGTTTCAGAAATTCTCATTTGTGACGGGGCATATATGTCGCAAGTTTGCAACGCGTCATATACTATCCATGTTGTTAGATAAGACAAAAGCAAATTAGTTAGGGATAGTATTCTATTTTGTCTTATCTACCCATATATATAGTACTTGATCCGTCGTAAGCTTTCATTGTGGGACTTACAATAAATGTTTTAATCGATGGTTGAATCCATTTAAGATGATTAGTGTATAATTCATTTGTTTAAAACATTATAGCCTTAATTTTAAAATGATTTGAGGTCAGCAGATATGTGTTTTCTTTTGAGTAATATCTGGATAATCACAAATTTCATAATGCGAAAATATAGATGAGGCAATGTGAAAGGTAAATACACATTGGAAAAATATGCAAAAGTCAAGAATTAAACTTATAGATTTGAAAGTCGGAGCTTGGATTAATTTCAATATAAAAACTTATAATTTAAATCTAAAAATAAAGTTTAAAACCATATTTTGAAAATTGAAGTAAAAATTAAAGTTATGGTACAATGTTAATAAATCTGAAAAGAAAACAAATAATCATCTTTTAAAAATAAAATAAAGTAAAATAACATACAAACACCATGTATTTCAAATAAGAGCAGATACAAAAATCCGCATGTATCATCATATCCCTCCATTGTGTCCTCTCCGTCACCATACTTTCTTCAAGCTCAAAAAATCTCATATCAGTTATATTACTCTCAACTGTGTTTGTTTTTGTCTCTCTATACCCATATCAACTTTCTTTGAATCCCAGGTCGCAACCCTTCTAACTAGTGCGTTCATAGGTCTCTTTCTCACATGGCCAAACCATCTTAGTCGATTTTTCCATCATCTTGTCCTTTATTGGCGTAACTTTTACCTTCTCCCTAATCGCCTCATTTCTCAGTCGCTCTTTCTTTATATGCCCGCACATCCACCTCAACATACGCATCGTCATTACATTCATCTTTTGAACATAACAATGTTTCACGACCAACACTCGTAGACGTAAATAGGGGTTTTCACTCAGTGGTCTGGACCAAAGACCAGACCGGACCGGGCTATATTTTATTTGGTCCTATCCACGGTCCACCTATTTATCCTAATTTGTTCCTCGGCCCGATCTTTGATCATACCGAATGGACCGCAGACCGAACCATGTACCAAACTTATACGTCAAAAGAATCTTTAAATTTGTAACATCATTGATTTTATGTCCAATTTTATTTACACGTAGCATAAGATATTTTTAATTATATTATTAAACCTAGTAAAAATAAATTGTTGCTTATTTTGATCATTACGAACTTCTTGAGGTCTAATTTTAAATATTACACTATGTCCATGAGTACCATGACAATCATATTTGGTCTAAGTGGTCCATTAATATGTTCCGGTCCTCGGTCCACAACTTAACCCTTATTTGGTCTTCAGTCCGGAGAATTTGGTCTGATCCGGTCTGGTCCGGTCCTAGACCAATGAACACCCCTAGACGTAAAGTAATGCGGATCTTATTGATGTGCAATAGAATTTACCCTTTAGCCTATGAGGCATGCATATCTTTATTGCATAAAAATTTTGTGGCTCTTTTCCATTTCAAACACCCTCGTTTTAGTTTCCTGAGCCACATCTCCATTTAACTCACCGTCTTTCCCAATTATAGATCCTTAATATCTAAAGAAATCTAACCCTTGAATAATATTTCCATAAAAATAGTACTCCTCACCACTCTCGACTCCGTGTTAACGAACTGGCACCTCAAATACTCAGTCTTACTCCTACTTTGTAATGCCTCGGGTATTACTAGGTCGAGTGAAGGGTATACTTGACCGGATGTTGGTGTTACTTCTTCAAGTGGTGTGGACTCGGTTTGGTGGAGGTCACTTGGCCGAGTGGCTATGGTTTGGAAGACTCCGATTGGTGGCACTCGGTCGAGCCGGTGTTACTCGACCGAGTGGGGTACGTGCTACTCAGTCGAGTAAATGTCGTAACCGCTGGTTTGTTACTTTATCCTCTGCGTGGTACCTATCTAATATAAAAGGATTTTCTCTCACTTGTTTCCTCATAATTCTTCATTAGTATCATAAACTCTCATCAAATCTCTAATATCTCTCTAATTAATCCCTAATTGCTCTCTAAGTACTTCTTAATCTTTATTTGGATTGTTGAGGAATTCATTGTTCTAGATCTTTCTCCTATCCCTACCAAGATTTGTAAGTGATCTTCATCTTGAGTCTTGTGGTTTCATCTTAATCATCTTTTAAGTTTAATTTAGAGTAATTAGTATGTAATTAGTGATTAGATTGATAATTAAAATAAGATTAATGTTATTAGATCATTATATGTTGTTGAGATTAATTATGATTATCTTGAGATTAGGTTAATGTTGATAGATTAGAAATTGGAGAAAATGAGATTAGATGATGGAATTGTTGTTGTTTGACCTAGGTATTTAGGGACCTAGGTATAATTTATGTCCGTCGCAAATATTCCGTCGCTAATGAAGCATTTTCTTGTAGTGTCTAGCTAGATATTTAGGGAAAAGTGTTATAGATGTTAGTTTATTGATTATTAGCATGAGATTTGAGTTATTGAGACCTAGATTGTATAATTGATCTTGTTGATGGTAGAATTGGGGGAATAGTCGTCATAGATTGTGATAATTAGCATTATTTCATAAGACTTGGTATAATTTAGTAGTAATTGTTATTATTATGATATTGTAGGTGGCAATTTCATAAAAGATGACTTCTAGCTTTTTCTTGTGCTTTGCTTGTCCGATTGATTGCTTGAAGGTAGGTTAATCATACTTGGTTTATGTGTATGTGATTGATTGATGTGGATTATATGATATGATTGTGACATGTTGTTTGGAGTTTGGATGATTGGTTGCGATTGTGATATATTGGTGTTTGGAGTGGTTGTTTATATGGAGCGGTTGTGGGACCGTCTACATAGAATCCGTAGGTCGCTCTTCATGATCCCATTGCGGTAGGGCTCATGGTCTTTTTTAAAGGCTCTGGGTATAGCAGGATATTACATACTTAGCCTAAACCTCGGCCTCGTGTCTCCAAAGTATACCTCCACAATTCCAACTTATAATCAACCCGTTCTTTTGTCTCGTCAATTAAAACAGTATCATCTGCAAAGATCATACACCAAGGAATGTTTTGAATATCCTTTTTCGATGCAACTCATCCATTGCTACATCAAAGAGAAAAGGACTAAGAGCGAAAGTTGCACCTCAATATATGGTAACGGGGATATATAAATAAGAAAAAAAATTAAGTATATTATTAGTTTTTTTTATGTTGAACGTTAAATCGTGTTATTAGTACTTTAGTACCCCTCAAGATCTTTCTCTTTCAATATTATTAAAAGGGAAGATCTATAAGATATAGAGGGAGTAATATATAAGATGAAAAGTTAGAAACGAGTGTAGTCAAAACTTTTTCACCTCTAAAAGTTATAATCCATATCGATTCGATCTTTTAATCAAACATTAGAATTCCAAGAAAAAAATATTAATCTAAATAAAATAATTGCGAATTTTTTAATGGATCTCTATGTTTTAAACTTCTCTTCCTATTTTTAGAATTTGCAGCACGTATAATTTATTTATTTATTATGATAATCTCTTTGTCAACAAAAATTATTTTTAGTACTCATATATATTTTAATTAACATAGATGTCATGTGTCAATTTTTTTGAAAAAAAGAAAATAAAAATCTCATGGCCACTACTACTATTTAATTTCTTATCTTAGAAAAAATCATAAAATTGGCGTTGGCTAATAAGTTTATCACAATAAATCTAATTCTTATAGGTTTCGTTATTTAATAGAATAAATTTATAAACCCTATAAACATATATGTTTCCTTATTAAAGTATCGGTGCATTTTGGGGGGGAATATTACAGATTGACTTATCTATCTATCTATCTATTTTATTACATACTTAAAAAAGAAACTTTTCGAGCGATTATAGAGAGTCCATGTTTTTCATACTTTTAAAACAGATAAAATATGATAAGATTAAAAAATAGTTTTTCTATGGATATGTGTAGAGTCTATTGATCGAATACGAAAGAGGGGGGTGAATTGAGTATTAAAAACTAGCCCCACTTTTTCGATTTATATGATATGTAATTAATTACTTGATCTTATGAATTAAAATCAACTAATTAATTAATCAAAATAAGCGCAAATAACGAAATAACGAAAAGTAAAGAGATAAGAGAGAGGCACACGATTTTTGAAGTGGTTCAGTTTCACACGTTGAAACCTACGTCCACTATTTTCGATTAATAATTTTTAGTACCTTTCTACGGATTACAAAAATTACCAACTCACTCGTATAATCAACACTATGATTATAACTCAAGGTGAGTATCGCTAAATACTCTATACTATCTTACGCTAATAAGAAAGTACAATATAACTCACACAAATTCCCGTTAAAGAATTGTAAGCTTATAATGATGTACTATTATCCAATAACGTATTTCACTCAAGCGATTGATAATAATTGATGCACGACTCTTTTAAAAACAAACTCTAAAAATAATAAATATTTGCTCAAAGGTTTGCTTTAAAACGATTTTGGAAAATCAACACAAGTAAAATATGTAGCCGTGTGAATGTAGTGTATTTCGTGTGTAACTACAATTTTGATTGAAGGAGTATTTATAGTATAGAAGTATAGTAGATCTAAAAACCCTAGTATAATATTTAATAGAGATACTTATCTTATCATAAAATAATATTTGCTTATCTTTTAGAAATATCTTTATCTCAAAATATTATTTGGTTTTATCTTATAGAAATATATTTATCTTAATATCTCAAAATATTGTTGTAAAGATATAGTAGAATCCTAGATTAGGTAAACAAGGAAAACAACCTAAGGAGGCCGAAATCCATAGCTCACGAAACCCTAGGAGGCACGCATCCCTAGGTGGCACAAACTAGGTTTTCACGAAACCCTAGATGGCTCAAACACTAGGTGGGCTAATTAGGTTAACAACAAATTGAGATAGAATATATTAGAAACCCTAGGTAGCATGACAACCCATAAGTTGTATTACTAACCAATAGAATCTCATAAATATATTCTCTATTAAAATAATTGATAAATATAAAAATAAAACTCTTTCATTTTTGAAAACATTTCAAAACATTTTATTTCCAAAATCATGCATCAATATTTTATCATCCAAAGTCATAGGCTAAAGCTATAACTTTGAACATAAAATCTCTCGAATGGAATAGTTACCGAATGATGACCTATACTATCTAATCTTCACAAAGATCTTCAGTATACGGATCATCTCTTCATCTTGATCACAAAGACCCTCCATCTTGAGTCTTGTGCTATTTGAGGTAGATCTTGCTTGAAGCGATTTTCTTTAGAGTTATGCCTGGTTAGCTATAACTTTCATGTTCACTTCCAAAGTTATTTCTGAAGTTGTTATAACTTTGTCTCACAGACTTTATCAAAGTTATGCCTAACTTTGATCTTTCTTCTCATAATTGTTGCTAGCTATAAATAGACTAAAGCACACAATTACACGCATATGATATATCGAGTAAAACATATTATCACGTAAACACATGTCATTATCAAAACTATCAAATTGGTCCAACAAATTCCCCTTTTTTTATGATGACAAGTCTCTTATGATTTCCTCTTAACAATGTGACTAAGTATGGTTCCCCCTCAACAAAACACTCCAAAGTTATAGCAACTTTGATCGCAAGAACAAAACAACTTAGCCAAAGTTATAGCTTGATAGACTTTAAGAGATAACGAGTCTTGACAAGGAGCAAGCTTAAGCAAAGACTCAAATCATATCATTTCTTCCCCCTCTTGGCATCATTGAAAAGACAAGAACAAAGACATGAAACGACTAGAATAACACATGTCAAGGCAAGAAATAGATATGCAAAATACGCAATATTAAACGATATATAACAAGCAAAATTAAATGTCAAATGTTAATGAAAAACTACAAACCACAGTAATATTGTTAGTTGCCATTTGGCCGAATTGGTAAGTAGCTTAAGAAACAAGCAACCAATGGTAAGAAGATAAAGGCATTTTGGGTTGTCGGATAATGTTGGGGTTGGTGTAGTCGGGTCGGGTGCGGTACTCGAGAGTAGAAAGACGATCAAGGCACATCGACACATGAGTAGCTTGGGCGGTGAGGCAAACATCGAAGTTTCGAACCTTCAAAGAAAGAGCCTCCGTCGCATCAAGTACAGTGTGCATCCCCTCACGCATTTCCGAACCGCTTTTCACCAATGCACCTCCTTGGCTCACCAAGAATTGCATCCGATCCCTTTGCCTATACATCTCTTGTCGAATATCGACAACATTCCTCTCTAATTTTGCTAGGCAATCATCAACACCCGTCATCCAAGACCTCAACTCACTACTCACACCCGAACCGATATGGTCACGGGTAGAGATAGTGTTCCCCATAGCCACATTTTTTACAAATTTTTTTTTAACAACCGCATCAATTTTCTTATCTTGCGCATCAAGGCGCTCCATTAATTTTCCCATAAACACATCCAATTTCGATTCAAGCCCCGAAAAAATCAGCCACTCTCGGGTTCATAACAACCGAACCATTGTTTTTTATGTCTTCACTAACACCCTCTTGTACCCCTTTTTTTTTTTGTTAATCGACGCCTTTTTGTACCTTCAAGCACCGAACCCGACTCGGTTTGGGTTTTGGAGTTTGAGTGGTGGTGTTTTTTGTAGAGTAGCCGTGTAGCGCCGGCTCTATTCCTCTTTTTCCATTTTTTTTTTCTTGTTTTTTTTTTGTTTTTGAATTTGGGTAGGAAAAGGGAATCTTAGGTAAATAAGTTTGGGGATATGGTAAGGATAGAATTTGGTAAATAAAAAAATATGGTAAGGTGATATTTATGTTGAGAATTTCGGCCAAAGTGAAAGACATGGGTAGAATTTGGCTCAATTTTGGAAAGTGCATAGATTAAACACAAATATACTAGCAATGAAATATGCGGACACAGTCATACAATCTCGTCTTATTCTAGCCAGTCACGCAGGTTCACAAAATAAATAAGATGAATTTAATTGCTACCGATTAAACAAATTTCCAACCGCAAAATCTCAAAACGTCTTTCGCTAACGCCTTTGTTAAAATGGTCAGCCCATGTTGTTCAGTAATACAAAATTCGAGTTTAATGTGGCCTTTTCTACATGGTCACGCAAAAAATGATGTCTAATGTATATATGCTTAGTACGAGAATGCTGAGCTGGGTTCTTAGAAATAATAATAGCACTCGTATTATCACAGAAAACAGGCATACAACCAACATTAACACCATAATCACATAGTTGTTGCTTTAACCAAAGTATTTGAGAACATACCAGTCCTGCAGCGATATATTCGGCTTCTGCAGTAGATAATGCAACCGAATTTTGCTTCTTTGAGCCCCAAGTAATTATGCATGGTCCAACAAACGTAGCAAATCCAGAGGTACTTTTTCTATCTAAAGAACATCCTGCATAATCTGCATCTGAATATCCTACTAGATCGAAATTACACTCAAGTGGATACCACAGATATAAATTAGATGTACCAATTAAATATCTCAAGATACGTTTAACTGCAATCATATGTGACTCTTTAGGACATGATTGAAATCTAGCACAGACACATACGATGAACATAATGTCATGTCTACTTGCAGTTAAATATAGTAACGAACCAATCATACCTCGATATGTAATCTCATCTACGGACTTACCATTTTCGTCCAAGGTCAACTTTTTATCAGTTACCATAGGTGTGTCCATTGGATGAGCGTTCTCCATACCAAATTTTTTGATTAGCTCCTTGACATATTTTTGTTGGTGAATCTTTATTCCTTCTTTGGTTTGTTGAATCTGCAATCCTAGGAAGAATTTCAATTCTCCCATCATGCTCATTTCAAATTCTGAGGTCATTAGATCTGAAAAATACTTGCACAATTTGTTGTTAGTAGAACCAAAGATAATATCGTCTACATAAATTTGAGTAACAAGTAAATCAGAACCCTCGGATTTTAAAAATAGGGTTTTGTCGACATATCCTCTCTTAAAATTGTTTTGTAATAAAAATTTTGATAATCTGTCGTACCAAGCCCTAGGCGCTTGTTTCAAACCATATAAAGCTTTATCGAGTTTAAAAACGTGGTTTTTAAACTTGCTATTCAAAAATTCGGGAGGTTGTTCAACAAAAACCTTTTCTTCCAAATAACCGTTAAGAAATGCAGTCTTAACGTCCATTTGAAACAGTTTCATTCCTTTATGAGCTGCGAAGGCGATGAGTAACCGAATAGCTTCAAGTCTTGCTACTGGAGCGAATGTCTCGTCATAATTAATCCCTTCTTGTTGATTATAACCTTGAACGACCAATCGAGCCTTGTTACGAACTATAACTCCTTAATCATCCAATTTATTTCTGAATACCCATCGAGTACCAATCACAGTTCGATTAGAAGGTCGTGGCACAAGGTGCCATACTTTATTGCGTTCGAACTGTTGAAGCTCCTCTTGCATAGCCACAATCCAGTCGGATTCTGCAAGAGCTTCCTTGATGTTGGTAGGCTCTATGGTAGATAGAAATGAGTAGAATGAACAAAAGTTATTTAAAGTTCGCCTAGTTTGAACTCCTTTAGTCAAACTTCCTAGGATACTATCCATAGGGTGAAAACTCTTATATTTCCATTTCTTAGAGTTCCTAGGCTCATCATCATCTGATGAACTTTCATTTTCCTCAAATGATCCAGAATCAAGATTAGTTCCCCCTGAGTTGGACTCTGGGGTTATAGCTGAAGTTGGTACAACTTCAGTTACATTATCTTGGTTCTGGTTCAAAGTTATAGCATCATCAGCTATAACTTCAGTTTCCTTTTCCTTGTTTTGAGAAGAGACATTCGTATCATCAACAATTGTCTCAGTTCTCTGTTCAAGGTCATTTGCGGATTTATCAAGTTCATCATTGATTACTTCAATAACTTCTTCATTATTATCTGGCTCGTCTTCCCTTGAAAGGCGAAAGTATGGATCATTCATGTCTTCTTCTTCATTCTGTTCAACTTGCTCAGGCACATTATCTTCATCAAATACAACATGAACACTTTCTTCTATGCACAACGTTCTTTTGTTAAAAACTTTAAAAGCTTTACTATGATTAGAATAACCAACAAACACAGCTTCGCCACTTCGTGGATCAAATTTGCTCAAATTACTTTTTCCATTATTATGGACAAAACATTTACTATCGAAGCAACGAAGGTGAGCTATATTGGGTTTTCTCCCTCTTAAAAGTTCATAGGGAGTCTTTTTGAGAATAGGTCTAATCATAGCTCTATTGTGCACATTGCATGCAGTACTAATGGCTTCTGCCCAAAAGCTCTTAGGAAGGCCACTACACAAAAGCATAGTGCGGGCCATGTCCTCTAAAGTTCTATTCATACGTTCCACAACACCATTTTGTTGTGGGGTTTGTGGTGCAGAAAAGTTATGTCCTACACCATTCTCCCTACAATATTCTATAAAAGCTTGATTATCAAATTCGGTGCCATGATCCGTACGAATGGAAACTAACTTTTTATCATACTTATTTTGGGCGAGTTTCATCAGTACTACAAACTCATCGAAAGTTTCATCTTTAGTAAATAGAAAGATAGGCCATACATACCTGGAATAGTCGTCGACTAGGACGAATACGTACCTTGATCCACCGCGGCTTCTGACTTTCATAGGTCCACATAAATCCATGTGTACCAACTCAAGTGGACGCTCTGTACTTACTACTCGTTTCGGTTTGAATGAAGATCTAACTTGTTTACAACGGGCACATGAGTCACACATCTTTTCTGGTTCGAATTTGATTGAGGGTAGACCCTCAACTAAATCCCAAGACTTGAGTTTCTTTAAAATCGTTGGACTGATGTGTGCAAACCTCTTGTGCCACAAGCATGAGTCATCCACGGTGACTTTCATGCACGTAAAGGAACTTGTAGTGACTTTGTTTAAATCAATCATATACACGTTCCGTTTACGTAAGCCTTCTAAGATAACAGTACTAGTACCTTCAATTATGATGCGACAAACATTTGAATGAAAAACGACTTTATTGCCTTTGTCACATAATTGAGAGATACTTAACAAGTTATGCTTAAGGCCATCTACCAGATATACATTATTAATAGCATGTGAAGAAGATATACCAATCTTACCTACACCGATTATGTTGCCTTTCTTGTTGTCTCCAAAGGTGACTTTGCCACCGTTGAAGGGCTCTAGTGAAAGAAAAAGATTCTTGTTTCCTGTCATGTGTCTCGAACATCCACTGTCAAGATACCATAGATTATTTTCTTTAACTATGATCTGCAAGAGAATCAAATACAGCTTTTAGGTACCCACGCTAAGTTGGGTCCTTTGTGGTTAGTGACTCTATATATTTGATCCTTCCTAACCCATACCTGTTTGACAATTATTTTCTTCTTAGGATAGGGATTGCTATGTTTATTATCATGTTTGTTATTGTTGCAACGCACATTAGGTTTGAACGACTGCTTCTGATTCACATAAGGTTTAGATTTTGAAGGTACATATGTGTAATCGAAAGCTATGTCATAAAACCATCTAAACCCATTATTTCTAACCTCATCACGTTGAGATTCAGGTTCGGACTCATTAACACTAGACACGTCATGTTCTTTAACGAAATCAGTTTGATTTTTGTTGTCGTTAACATATTTAACACAATTATCTTTAACATGACCGTTGTGACCACAATAATTGCAAATCAGATATTCTGAAAGATTGACATACTTCCTTCTTCTGAAATCACGGTCAGATGGAGTGGATTTGCACTTATCATGGTCTCTACGACTATAGCATTCATGACCTAGACCCATCTTCATGTTATTATTAGACTGTTCGATAAGGAAGTCTAAGACCTTCTGACTTCCTTCCCACTTATCATGAACTTTTCGTGCATGTAGGAGCAATTCCTTCAAAGACTGAATTTCTTTTTCACACAACGAATGATCTACATTCAAGTCTTTGGAGGGATTGTTCTTTTTGAAATTTTCACGAAAATCATTGAAACGTTTGTTCAAGATAAGTTTCTCCTCATTGTGTTGACTTTTGGCTTGGGAGAATTCAACCTTCAAATCTTTCAATTGCTGAGAAAGAAAAGAGTTTACTTTCTCGTGATCAAGAATAATAACTTCCGTTGCCTTAGCTTCAGATTGTAAAAGCTCATTGACTTTCTTCAATTCTAAAGTTATAGCTTCATTAGCTATAACTTTGGCTTGAAGATGCTTAATGTTGAGCTTCAACTCTCAGATTATAGCTTCATTAGCTATAACTTTAGACTCAAGAGCTTATTTCTCAACATTTGTCTTGTCTGAAGTTATAGCTGAAGTTGACATAACTTTAGACTTGAGCTTTTTAGCTTTGGCCTTAAGAAGTTGGTTTTCCTCAGCAATGTCAAGAATTTGTTCTTTAAGATCTTTTAATTCAAGACTCTGCTCATGACAATGATCTAAGGCTTCTTCAAAATACTTAATTAAAGACTTCTTAGATAAATTCTTAACCTGCTTTTTAAGTTCAAGATGACTAACCTCTTCGTCATCTTCTGAATCTGGTTCTGAATCTGAGTTGCCAACAAGACACATCTCGGATTCGCTTTCATTGTCACTGTCAGAAATTAGGTCAAGACTGACGTTGCTTAGACACAAATTGGCGACTTCCTCTTC
>JAIUZE010000753.1:0-45965 GCA_022085475.1 Heliosperma pusillum
AAAACAAGAACAACAATCATCACCATGTAACTAGCAATCTAACCAGCCATAATGGCCTAGTTTGGTCCATTTTGATTTTTGATATTTGTCTCACAAATACTTATTGATCTATGGTTAATTATCTTGTATAATTAAGTGTTAATTTGATCATATAACAATTATATGACTCAATTAAATAAATAATATGTACTTAATATTTTAAGTAATATTTTACCATTATATCAATATATAATGGGTCCCACAATGCTTAGTTAATTTATTTTACAACTCCTTGTAAATATAATTAACTAATTACCTATATCTCAAAACCTCAACTAATTTAGTAATTTAACGATTAATTACTAAGTTAAATCTTATTTAATCGTATTAAAATAAGATATAAATTTATTAGTCAATTATCGCATAATTGAAAAATAAGTTTAATCGAATTTGAGTTATTAAAACTCAATTTCCTAACAATTAAACTCTCGGTACATATCGAATATATGTAATGTACTATAATTAACTGTTCGTCATACAAATAATTAGTTTACTATTTGGATTTCATCCTTGAGTGTACCGAAAGGTATCAGTTGATCACCGCCGTCAAAAAAAACGACAATACGTCAAACTCTAGTTGCACAACCGTTATTGATTACGTTAATCAACTGACTAATCATATATATAGTCAATAATTATCCCAATTATATTCCATAATAAGATTTATTATGTGGCGCACTATTGTGGAGGACACCTACTCCAACAGACATGACATAAAGTATTCGAACGGTTACAACTTGCCACAAAAGTTGGTGGCGACTCCATAAATGCGTGTTTTCACGCTTGTCCCTCGTTTCTCCAGCCGTGGTATCCCGTGCACCACAATTTGGAAAGGATCGCGAAACCTGTGTATCACAATATGCCGTCTGTTGTGAGAACATGTAATTGAGTTAAACTATTTATTAAATAAAGTATTGTTTCTTTATGGCTTGTTTTGATATGTACTACCTCGGGCAACCGAGATGGTAGCAGTCTCATGTACTATAGAGGTCTTGTAAGGCTCTTTAGAATATGGGGGTGTTACACTTCCAATTAGCTTAATCCTTACATTAGCAAACTTTAATATTTCCTTAATCAAGTTTTAATCTTTTTTAATTAGAATTGTTTTCTAGACCTTGTCGGGTTATAATCAAGAGATTGAAGAAATTCTTCTCCATTTCAATCCAAGTTCTCACCTTTTACTTTGTGTTGGTATATTTTTCTTACTCTTTTTATTGTTCATTTAAGTAGTTTGGTTAATATTACCAAGCAAGTATTATATTGTTTGAACATGATGTTTGCTTGCATTGTTATCTTTATTTCTATGTCATTTGATTGTGTTTCTCCAATTATGTGTGAGTAGTGCCTTATCTAAGGATTAGGCGGAGCTTTGGCTTGATTGTGAGAAATGATGTTGGGTTATTGATGGGTAAAATTGGAGAGGTGTTTTATATGCTACTTCTTGCATGCCAAGTGTTTGATAAAATGTTTGAATGAAAGTCGAGTTTTTTTTCCTTCCTTGTTTTCATTACCATTGTTGCGAAAGCTTGTGATTTTGGATTGTGTGTTGGATGTTGGTGTGTCGATCTAGTCTTGGCGATAGTCTTCTAGCGTTGACCTAGGATTCCTCTTTAGCGAAAGGTTGAGACTGACCTAGATAATTCTACCCATCCTATCTTTACCCTTTACCCAAGTTAACTCTATTCTTGCCTTGGTGAACCCGACCTCCTTAGATTCTTTCTAAATTTGATTTATCTAATTTTGTTCACTTGTCATCTTAGTTTAATAAATCCTTAACATCTTATTTTTATTACTAAACTTTGACTTAAACTCGCTAGGTAAGTGACCCCGCCGTCCTCGTGTTCGATCTCATGCTACTACCTGAGTTTTGTTTGATTGGGTTGTGACGACTTCTAAACCTCATCAACCATCCACGTGGATAGCTAAGTTCCGTGCAACATCGTGGAGGAGTATGTCGATCTCTCCAAAAGGCTTTTGAAAGGTGTTCGTGTCTGAATGCCAACTCTCGACAAAAGCAGAAATAAGGAGCATGTTCAAGTGTTCAGCCATGTACCCTCAATGGCGTGGAAGACCATTAATATCAAACACACCCCTAATGTCCTAAGGTAGCTCCCAATCATTCACTCACGCAACTTCTCGTGTCCGTGGTAATCGGTCAACACTGTTCCACCAACAAGAGTAAGTTTTGAGCACAAAGAGAAGACAATGTGACCCCCAAAGCTAGGGATCACTTGCATGAGCAACCAACGGGCTACCAGGTACACTCATGGTAATGATCCTAGAATAGTCCTTCTTCTTCTTCTTCTTCGATACCACAACACTACTACAACCCTTTGTCGACTCCCGCTGCCAATGTCCCTTATTCATCCGTCTAACCCTGGTGATGGACTCAGAAGAATCATGTCTCTCCCGTGCCACTCGCTCAACCTCTTGATCACCCACATCATCAAACTCGAAGTCCATGAACCATCCTCTAAAGCCAACGGTGGAACCTCATTCTCAAGTTGAACTGTCCTACGACCTCGTGCTGATGCTGTGACATGTCGATTATCAACTCGACTACTAGTTGCAATCTCTTTTCTTTTGCCGACCATCTAAATATAAAATGAAATAAACGTTAATTAGTTTAACCGATAATGACAGAAAAATGATAACGTAAACGACAAAAATTAACATGATAAATAGTTTTTTTTTGCAAGAAAGTACATCCCATTTTTATTCATCTCAACTCGAGGAACAAAATAGGAAGAATCTTACAAAAGAGAGTCCAATAGTAACCTATTACAAAAAAAAAAACAACTCCTTAACTCATATCGTGTTGACTAAAATGGTCAAAACCCTTAATCCGAACAAAATACTTAATTAGCAAAAGTATAGCTTCCGCCTCTTTCTCTAAACCAGTAAAAATTCTAGAATTGCGTTCCCGCCAAATTACATAAATTGAAGCACATAAACAACTTGCGTAAAAGCCTGAATTCCAGTGTCTTATTCTACCTTGAGCAGAAAGCCAGCATGCTTCCTTCCAGAGAGAGCATTAGATCTACCAGAAATTCCTGCCCACGCTTGAATAGCTCTCCAAATCCAGTTAGTAAATTGACATTTAAAGAAAAGGTGGGAATGAGTTTCAGCAGCCATCTTACACAAACAACATCGGTTAACCATCTGGAAACCCCTCTCAACAAGACAATCCACAGTACAGAGCTTCCTTTGCATAGCCAATGCACTGATGAAGCAAACTCTAGGTAGAACTGGGGCAGTCCATACCACTCTAGCCCAGTAGCGAGTTGGATATTTTGGTCTAATAATGTCATACATACTAGCAGTAAGAAACTTACCTTTAGAAACACAACTATTCAGAATCGCTTTTGCAGCAGGGATGTCACCAGCAAGCTCAACCAGATCCTGCTTCACTCTTACAATTGATCTCCAGCTATCAGAATGATGAGCAGCTCTAGAAGTGTCCCAAATGAAGGAACCTTTGAGGTTATAAATTGAATTCCATTCCCTCCACAGTGAATGCTCATGAATATCCAGCTTCCAAATCCACTTACAAATCACAGCTTTGTTCCAAGAGAGGAGTTCTTTAATTCCAAAACCTCCCTCCTGCTTGGGACTGCAACAAGTCTTCCAACTCTTCATGATCAACCGTGACCTATCAATACAGTTCCAGAGGAAATCCTTGCAAAACTGGCCAATCCTCTTTAGAATATCTTTGGGAAGGAGAATAGTAGAGCACCAAAAATTGTCTAACCCAAAAACAATGGAATTCAGAAGTTGCACTCTACCTGCATAGGACAACATCTTAGTGCTCCAGTGAGTTATAGAAGTCTGGATTTTACAAATCAAGTCATTGAACAACTGGACCTTCAGCCTACTAGAATGGAGAGGCATTCCCAAGTATTTAAAAGGAAAAGATGCCTCAGTAAACCCTGTTGCATCCTGGATTTCCTTCTTAATATCAGCAAGAACACCACCATAAAAAACATTAGTCTTCTCAGGATTAGCATAAAGACCAGACTGCAATGCAAAAGCATCCAAAACAGAGGCAGCAGCTACCACAGAGGGAGTATCACCACGAACAAAAATCATCAAGTCATCAGCAAACACAAGGTGATTTAGCTTTAGCCTAGCACACTTGGGATGATAAGAAACCTGATGACCAGAATGAATCACTCTCAAATGTCTGGATAAGATTTCCATAGCTAACACAAAGAGGTATGGGGATAGGGGATCTCCCTGTCTTAAGCCTCCCTCACCCTTGAAAAACCCATGATGAGTACCATTAATTCTTATAGTGAACCAGGTACTACTAATACAACCCATAATCCATTTTATATACTGCTGAGGGAAGTGGAGGCTATGCAACATATCCTCAATAAAGGTCCATTGTAGAGAATCAAAGGCTTTAGTGATGTCAACTTTCACCAGACATCTAGGAGAACAGTCCTTTCTAGCATAACCCTTAACAAGAGCTTGAGTAAGCATTATATTCTCAAAGATATCTCGACCATGGACAAAGGCACCTTGTTCTCTACCAATAATAGAAGGAAGGCAAACTTTAAGCCTATTAGCCAGAACTTTACTTATTGTCTTGTAGAAAATAGAACAACAAGAAATGGGTCTAAAATCCCGAACAGAGCTCACCAATGGCTTCTTAGGAATCAAAGCCAAAATAGTAATGTTAGCCTTTTTGGCCATAATACCACTCCTAAAGAAAGACTGCACAGCAGCACAGAAATCCTCCTTAATAACATGCCATGAGGATTTAAAAAATCCAGCAGAAAAGCCATCCTGCCCTGGACTCTTTTCATTCCCCATAGCAAACAGAGCATCCTTAATTTCATTTTGCAAGATAGGAAGACACAAGGCATCTTTTTCAGAAGAAGATAAGCAGGCTCCTTTAGAAATAATACCTTGGTCCATCTCAGTAGTATTCTTCTTTTCCCCCAATAGATGCCTATAATAGTCTGCAAAAGCCTCATTTACTGCTCCAACTCCAACAACAGTATTTCCATGCCTATCAATAATCTGCCCCACAATACTCTGCTGCCTTCTTTTAGCTATGTGGGCAAAGAAATACTTGGTAGGATAATCCATATTTTTGATATTATAATCCTTAGCTCTCTGCTTCAGCATACTAAGTTCAGCTTTCTTCAATCTAGAATAGGTTTCAATTAGCTGAACCTCTTCCTGAAGTAACATTGAGTTGAACAAATCTCCCTGAATAGCTTGTTGACAACCTTTGAGCTGAACTTCTGTCTCCTCAACTCTTAGGGTAATATCAGAATAATGACGTTTGTGAAGGGACTGCAAACTCTCTCTCACAAATTTCAGTTTAGCAAACATCCTATGGACAGGGGAACCATTACAGTGCCTGCTCCAACACCTAGAAACAATAGAACTATACTCAGGATCAAGAATCCAACAGTTTAAGAAATGAAAGTTCTTTCTGATACGAATCTCCTCCCAGGCATGAACTAAAATAGGTGAATGATCTGAGATTCCAGGTGGAAGAACACTAACAAAAGACTCAGGGAAGGATAAGAGCCAATCAGTATTTATCAAAGCTCTATCAAGCTTAGCCCATACCCTCGTGCCATCCTTGTGCTTATTAGTCCAAGTAAACTCAGCCCCTATACCACCCAAATCCTCCAAAGAACTGTTAAGAATGCAATCATTAAAAACAAGCATATCATTGATATTAGGTAAGTTAGGCCCCACCTTCTCACCAGTATGCCTCACTATGTTAAAATCTCCAAGAACTATCCAATTAGAAACAGAAGAAGAGAGCTGATATAAATTTGCCCAAAGATCATGTCTCAACCCAGCATCATTAGCTCCATAAACAAAGGTAACCTGAAAAGCCCTAGTAGTAGCCCTATGCACAACATCACAATGAATATATTGCTCATGAACCTGAGTAGAAATAATATTCATAGTTATAGAGTTCCAGATAACCCAAATACGACCATTATAATGACAAGAATAATTGTCAACCACACTAAAATTGGCAAAAATGCTGCCCTGAATGCTACTAGCCTTATCAACCTTAACATGAGTCTCCAACAATCCCATAATATCAATATTATTATTCATCAAGAAGTGCCTCACTTCCTGATGTTTCAGAGGGTCATTAAACCCTCTGATATTCCAAGAAGAAATCTTCATTGGTGAATATCAGGAGGCTCCCCACCTCCCTTATCAATAGGATAGTCCTTAGCCTCCAGTAGCACTTCCAAACCTTGAACACTGTCACTGAGAATACCAAAAGAGTTGCAAGTAGATATCTGATTATTAGTAGTAGCTGGAAGTCTAGGTCGAATGCTACACTTAACCCACTGCTTACCTCCCCTTTCACATAAATCTTGCCCCCTGCATCCTGAGTTTTCCTTCTGACTAGTAGGAGATACTAAGTGAGTTACCTGTTGAGAGAGGCAGCCTAGCTCCACGCATTCTGAGCCCCCCTCAACCAACAGAGAACTACCTTTCCCAACCTTACTAGTAGAAATCAAACCTAGCTCAGAGCACCCATAAACCTCCTGAGAAGTAGGAACTATAGGTGAAACCTTTGGAGTATTCTTCTTAGGTTTCTCCTTGTTCAGCTTACAATAATCCTTAGTATGACCCAGCTTACCACATCCCTTACAATAATAAGGAATCCATTCATATATTATTCGTTGACAAGTTTGACCCTGATAAGGCGCAAGAAGGACTACCTCTGTAGGCAACTCAGAAGCAACATCAGCCTCAACTAAAACTCGAGCAAATGACAGCTTTGCCTTACAAGTAGTAGGGATATCTGCAAAAAGCGGCTTTCCCACTTTACTAGCTAGTTTACTAAGAACAGTATCAGACCACAAAAAAGGGTCAAGGTCAGGAAAAAGAACCCAAATAGGTACTTTTGAGACCCTATCCATGTCCACAGAAAAAGTTGGAGTCCATTTTGTGAGCAGAAGAGTATTAGACCCTATACTCCAAGGCCCCCCTTTCAACACCTCATTCAGCTCTTCCTCAGACGAAAAACGAAAGCTATACCATCCTTTCTTATAGTACTGCACTTCTGGTTTAACTGTCAGCCAACTTTTCTTAACAAATGCCTCCATTTGCTGAAGCTTTAAGCGCGCCCCCAGAACACTCCCCATTAAGGTGTACTTCCAGTAGACAAGTTCTTCCTGAACCTCCTCCATATGAATTTTAATTATTTCCGCCTGAGCCGCCTCTTCACAGTAAAAGAGATTCATTCCCTCCTGCGATTTAGCCACCTTACTCCAAGATTTAATAGCATGAATAACCGGAAATCCAGTATCAGCCTTAGCCCCAACTACAGGACTTTTTCCCCATTCACATTCTTAAGAACAGAAGTAACAGAAGACGTCCCTTCAACCAAAGGAGATTTTCCCCCATTCAAACTACTCGATTCTGAACAGGTTAAAATAGTAGCAACCGGAGATTTATCAATCACCTTAGTAATTAATTTATTCAACAAAAACGGAGATCTAGTAGTACCCGATTGATGAGGAACATCCAAAGTGTCATTCAGATCTTCTTCTATAACTGCATCCCGTTGATTTTTCCGCGGTCTTCCCCGTTGTCTAGCCATGAAAGCAGGCGATTACGCTTGAGGAGAACTCTTTCTCTCTCTAAACATGGCTTTCTTACCCCAAATATCATGTGACTACATGATAAATAGTTGATGGGTAATGGTCGACCATAATTAGTACTTCTTCCGTGTCGGTTATTTGTTGTCCTTTTATTTTGACACAAAGACTACGGAAATAGTGATGAACCATTTGTAGTTTCAGTTACTTGATGACAACTTGACAATAGTTCTATTGGATAATCAAATTAGTTATAGAAAACCTTTCAAAATATAGAAAGCACAACAATTGACTGTGATAATCGTGACCGAGGGGGTAAGGTGGGAAGCAGTTGGGTTGATTTAAAGCACACAGAAGTAGTAGAGAAGGTCTTAAAAGGCGTGGAAAGGGCCCGGTGTAAGATGAGTCATGATTCGGACCCAGTCCCACATGAGACGGTTTGATGTTTGAGAAATGACATGTGTAATTGGAAGGTTAGAGATCCCCTGTAAAGTGTGAAAGTGTAAAGTAGGGAGAAAAGCAAGGGAGAGTGAAGGGCGGTGAGGAGTTTCATACTTTGATTTGCCGCGAAAACACCGTTTCCTTGAATGTCTTAACTAACTTGTCCTACAACACAACACAACACAACACACTTCTGCAATCACAAAAGAAAAGAAATGGGAATATGGACAAGCAAGGAGGCGCCACCACCAATGGTTTTAGTTCCGCCGCTTTTCGACTTTCCTCCTCTCGGTGCTCGTACTAGGTTTATACCACCTTCCTTATTCTTAGGAATCAATCATTGCTTTGCATATACTTTTGTCTATATCATTTCTGGGTACTTTAATTAATAAGACGTTTGTAATGGAATAGACCGAGACACCCAAAAATGGAATAGGTAAACAATTGACCGGGACGGTGGGAGTAGCTTTTTAATGTCTCTCCGACTATTGCTATTACCACTCCATGTACTTGGTAATATAATTGCTTATTGAGTCATTTGTGAATGCTACAAGCGGCTTTATGGATTCTGCATTATCATTCGTATCACTGTGTTTACTTACAACAACTATACAAGTATTTTTTGTAATGATTTGACGGTTTTCACACAGGACTTTTACTCAACATGTCGTAATCTCTTTGTATAATTTTTCCTGTATAGATGGTTTTAGCATGGAAATATCTTGAAATACATTCTTTTCAGGTTCCTCTGTCAGTTTTCTGAGTTGAGATAGAGAGACCTGTTCTCATTCGGCTTTTATGGTTTTAAGCTTTCCATTGACACGCGAGTATGATGATATTTGATACAGGATGTTGGAGTCCTCGTATAATTTACTGTTTGGAAAGCTTGCTTTGAAGTGTCTTTTTGAGGATTACTTTGATGAAGCTAGGCAATTCAGCACAAGAATCTTGCTCAAGCCGTTGGACGATCCTCATGTTGATTTGATTGCTACTGTATCCTTTCCCGATTGTTAGTCTTCAGGGTGAATAATGTTTTGGTGATGGTGCTAAACTTCTGCTATATAGCTAGCGGCCTTCATTTAAGATTCGAACATTTAAAGAAATTACTTTTCTTCATCTCAGAAATATATGTTTTTTTATCACTATTGGGTTGTTTCAAATATACCTTCTAATGCCTATTAATTTAATTGCTTCAGAAATACCTTCAATATACATTGTCCCAGTTGCATTCGTATCTCTACTCATCTTAATGCAAGTGATCCACTTGCAGTACAAATGTTTGTATTTAGAGCTATGTATTTCTACTCCATAAATTTAGTACTCGACCTCATTCATTTTGGGATTAAGGCTCTGATGTTGTTGTTGTTGTAAATTTAGTACATGCTGAAGGTAACTCTGAGACGGAGAGGTAAAAACAATTGTACAACATTTTCGGTGGTTGAGCCTTGACATTAACAGTTTGTGTCCCTAGCCTACACTGGCTATGCGTTGCGAGCTCATATGGGTGGTTTGATTGTAGCACTTCTTTCAAGGCATCATACATAGTTTTAGTTGTATGGATGTTGTGATTTTGATTGCTGTTGTATGTGCTATATGCTGTTTATATGTTTGTTGTCTTGTTACAATGAAATCTAAATAGGTTTCAAAATGAATCTGTTTCTTTTCTTAACCATCTATAGGTTTCCGGTCCACTTGACCATAAGTCTGATGGACAAGTTGTTGGGAATGCACAGTTCCGCTGGCAAAGGTAGCATTTTGTTTTATCTTCATCTCTCTAAATGTTTCAGCATGTTATTATTACTATCAATATAATGAATTTCCCTGATTTCACTCCCCTTTTTTCCCCTGTCAAACAGCGATTTTGATGATCCTCATACGTTTGTTGACTTCTTTGTCGCGAACACTGATCCGTAAGGCCTTCCCTTTCTTGATATGTTCTGTATTTGTATAATTTTCCTCCCTCCCGTAGCTCTTGTTGTATATTGCTTACCTGATTTCTTAAATGATTTTAGTCGGATCTAAAAATCTATCGCTATGCTCACAATGGAGAATGGGAACATCAATAAAAAAATTGACGCGTTGGATTTGATGTGTACGATCTCTTACATGGTTGTTGTCTGAACATCATGTTATTTTTACTTTCGTTACCGTGTGTAGGGTTTTAAGATTGCGGTCATGTGCATTTTACCCTAAATATGGACTTGGAGCTTTTGGAATAATTCCATTAATATCGAAGAAAAGGTATATTCTGAAATGGAAGCATAGCTGAATCTGGTGCAAGCACATTCTTTTACGTATAGACTTGCTTGTCACACAGGATATCTCCTGAAGATTACGGTGTCATGGGATTGAGATATGGCTCTGGAAACCTTTCATGCGGGGTGACTGTGACACCTTTCCCGCGTAGGTGTCCTTTACTTCTAGTATCATCCTAATGTCCTTTTTCCTGCACTGCAATCTTTAAAAATTATCTTCTCGCACTTATGATGTTGATGTATTGTATAGGGCATTAGGACAACTTTTAATACCGTGGACTTATTTCTTTTCAATCATTATTGTCGCATAATGAAGCTATTTTGTTCTACAGAGTCGGATGAGTTCCCCAAAAGTGCCTGGTTAGTCAGTAAGATGGGAAGACTAACGGCTGGGGTGCAATATGAACCACTGTGTAAGTAATCTGTGTCTTAGCTTTTTTTTTTTATGCAAGTGACTACTGTTACAAATACTAACTGATAAGCTTTCTATCCCCGACAACTAGTTTGTTTTCATGTGGTTCAGCAGCTTATGATTTAGAACATACTTTCTATGTAATACTCATTTGATGTGTTTCTGTACGCACCTTTCATCTTGGTCAGAGATAACCTCTTTTTGTTGCTAACAAAAGGTAATGTTGCGTACTTCTGCCCCTCTCCCCCTCGCAATTTGCGTGAGCCGTTAGAGGCAATATTGTAATGTAAGTATGACAATTGGAGTTCATCTGTACGTGTTTGTCCAATTGGGCCTGATATTAGGGGATGAAAAAGTCTTGGTCTGGTTATAAGCAGAGATGATCGTAGGGCAAGAATGGGTCATTAAGCATGTTGCTTTACCATGATCCCATAAGGCCATAAGACTAGGAGTGATCAGTAATAGTAAGCAGAGATGGTTAATCATTTTACTAGTAGTCAGCTTCTTCCAATAAGAAAAATAAATCATTATTCGGATTTTTGATTTGGGGTTGACTAACATGATTCGCCACACAGACTGATGTGGAATAACTTTGAAAATTTGAAAAGAAAACAAAGTACTGCAGTAGAATGAAGCAAAGTAGAAAAAAATTAAGTGCGAAGGGAAGAAAAGTAAAAGATACAATATTGAAAGCCTTCGAGCGAGAGTTGAAAAATATTTAGGTGGGAGAATAAAGTGTGAAAGAAATTTCCAGCAGAATAATTAATGCCAAACATTACGAAAGAGGTAAAGAAGATTTAAATGAAAAGGAAAACAAAAAGTAGCACAATGTACACAGAATAAAAAATAATAAAATTAATCACTTACAAATGATTTTAGAAAGGAATGATTATGCAACCTTATGTGTAGACTGTAGTCTAGAACTGGTTCTTGAACATTCTCAGAGGTTGAACGCCTGAGGTGTGGGCTAGTCTGGTCAGATCAGTTTAAGTATATACATCTATAACAATGTTACCATAGTGCTTCATGAGCTCCCACAAATTTCGGGGTCGGGAGGTGTCGGATGTACACACCATACCCTGTGTTGCTAAAACTTCTATTTTACCTAAAATGAAAGTTGCATTGAGAGTTGTACTTAATGAGTTTATTTCAGAATTAAAAAAGTGCTGCCAATTTAGTAAGCCGTTTTACTTTATTTCATCATAACTCAGAACCAAAAGTAATACAGTACGTCTTTGGCTTTCATTAGAAATGGAAAATTTTCATATTTCAATCTTATATATTGTTTCATCCTCCATATTTTAAACAGTATATTGATATTTGCGAGGCTTTAACAATTTGGCTAGTAGTGAATCTAAGTTGAATTTCTATACTAGATCTAAAATTGCAGGAAAAAAGGCTATTTAAATATATCACAAATCATAGGCTAGTTGATACTCTTGTACGAAGCTGTCTGTGAATCAATGTGTCTGTTGATACTCCAGTACGAAACTGTTTGTGAATCAATGTGTCTGTTGATACTCCAGTACGAAGCTGTCTGTGAATCAATGTGTCTTTCATGTCTAAAATCATGAATGATTCCCATTCTCCTTTATTAATCCTCCTTGAAGACTGCTTGCTGTAATACTGCTCTTGGGGTTTCTGTATGTTTGATTTTGAGATGAGTTTGTGGTTATCTTTCTGGTTACCACTTGGTTGCTAGGCAATAAATGGGCAGGAGAGAACAGAATTCAGCGTAGAAAAGTCTATTTCTTGAGTTTGCTTCTACAACATTTGTAAGATTTTCGGAGCAATTTGTTCATGGGAAAAAAAGTTTTTAAGATACTTTTTCGTCTCCCACATCAAGGAATTGGAACAGTGAGTAAGTCTAGCAACAAGTTCAGAATCTAAGAGCTGAAATTATTTGTCTAGTGTGATTGGTAATGAATTTCACTCTTACATGAATTTTACGAATTTATATCAGTAACTGATTCACTTCTTCCTAATCAAGACCGGTTTTTTAATACATTAATTAGCTAGTCTAAGTTAAGAAGTCTCTTAGAGCATAAGATATGAACTAATACACTAACTCACTGATGTTTAAGGACTGAAAATTTTTGCGCTATGATTTCTCACAAAGATAACTGAACCTCTCGAAGAAGCTTTTAACTCTCTAAGCAGTTAGAGATATCTGCTTACTGACCCGCACAGTTATCTATGAAGGACTTTTGATGTGCTTGTTTCATTTCACATCAAATGTTAAAATGCACCAAGATTTATCCACTCAGTCCATTTTGTTCCTTTATCAGGATAGTTTTTTTTAATAGCTAATTGCTCTTCAAGGGTAGTTTTTTTTCCCCCTCCAAGTACCGGATAATCTCGCAATTCAAGTGTATTTAATTTACTAGAATGGCTAGGTTGTTTAATTAGTTGAATGTTCATCAAGTTACATTTATATCAGTGATTAGTCTTTGACGACAACTTATGCCGAAAATTGGGGTGTGGTGGAGAATCAGTAATACCAATTTTGTGCTTGAGTTATCTTTGAAAGCATTTATTTGTAAACCATCTGTCAAATAGCTGGTTTTGCTGATGTGTATGATGCATCAACTGTTACCAGGTGGTGTCAAAGATGACCTGAAACTGAAAAATCTGAAGAACTGGAGTTGTGCTGTTGGTTATGGACTGGGGTCAGGCAGCCCTTTAAGTCCTTCTTTCAATTTCAGTCTTGAATTTGCCAATAGTAATCAGGTTCGGAAGATGTTATGTTTAGAAAAATGTGTCATATTGTACTATTCTGAGTTACTTTTTTTTTTCCTGTTTTCTCATTTAATAACAGTAAGTAATAATTGGAAGTGATTTAATTACTGATAGCGATTATCCTTCAATTTATTTTGTTTATTTTTAAATGCTAATGAAATACCTGAGTTTTGGATGAAAGGGAGGTAGAAAAAGGCAGCAGCTGTTTTCTCTCTTAGCTTCTTTTCTGCTAAATATATATTCGAAGTTCAGTTGTTGAATTTCATTGTTTCATTGTCACTAATGACTGTATCCAAAATCCATATGCTTTTGCACTCGACACAATCCCAGGGTAAGAGATTGATCTGTTTCATGTTCAATATAGTATCACCTCCTCTCAGTTTAGGGTAAGAGATTGAATTTCATTGTTTCATTGTCACTAATGACTTCATTTGGGCTTATTAACCCTATTGTACTGTAGCTCAACTGCAACATATGCTTTGAAAATAAAGTGAAGTTGTTGACATCTCTCTGACTTTCGTGGCCAATTTTATTTCATCTTTGACCACTCCTTAATGCTTTTGCCTCTCATCAAAGCAATGATTTTGAGCAGTGCAATGTTTTTAAAAATTGTAAAACTTATTTGAAAACTTATGAAATTAAAAACTTATGAAAATTAGTCAAAGATGGGAGAATGGTTATAGAGGTCCCTTCTTTTAGTTCATTGATAAGAATGAGTTTTCAGACGATCTCTTATTTGATTAATTAAAGCTGTAGTTATTGATTATTAATAAAGTAAATGAGTTTTACATTTTAATAGAACATTTCTTAATAACAAAAGAGTTCTGAAAATGAGGTCTACTTTTTCATATGAATTTGATCTACTTTTGATAAATGTTTGTAAAATTGATCTATTATGTTCAAACAGGTGTGGAAATTTGGTGAAGTACCCCTGCTCCCTGTATTTTTTGTGTTTTGTTCTAGCAAAGTAGCGAGTGTGTTCCAACAATTGAATTACTTCTTGATCTGTTGGAAACAAGTCAAAGCTGTTCTTCCTGCACTTAACATGAATGTTTTGTTGATTTTGACCATAGTTCATGGCTTCATGTGAGTTTTGTTCCTGGTTCATCTTATGATCGATCTTTCACAGACCATTATCTTGCTTGCAGTTTATTGCCTCGTTTTATCAACATCATGTTGTTCAAAGAAGGGTATGTTTCTTTCCTTCTCAGTGAATTATAATTCATAAACTTCTTTTGAGCGCTACTTTCCTAAGCCTTAGGTGCCTGGTTTAGCGTATTGTCGTCTCTACCTTTACTAAAATTTATTGAGCAGGTACAAAATCCTTTTGAAGAAAATGGAATTATCGGGATAACAAATTACCTTGACTTTGGTTTTGAGTTGAAAACAAGGTAACCCAGCTAAATCTAGAGCTATTTTTATGGGCATAATTTCTTAGTTCTTTCATTATCTAGAGCTCTTATTATGGGCATAATTTCTTAGTTCTTTCATTACTCCTTTACAGGTTGGAGGATACAAACACGTCAAATACATCTCAGGATTCTACGTTTCAGGTTGCAGCGTCATGGCAGGCAAACAAAAATTTCATGTTGAAGGTATATGATTGAATCACTTCTTCGATGATTTCTACCAATTTTTCAGTTCAGCGGAATTGCTATACCCCTATATATGCAGGGGAAGACTGGGCCTCCAAGTTCAACGTTGTCACTGGCATTCAAGTCTTGGTGGAAGCCTTCTTTCACTTTTAGCATTTCAGGTACTCGTGGACTCTATATTTGGCTACACTATCTCAACAATATTTCTCCCAATCCTTTTGATACTATGCTTGGTGGCTTGGTGCTGAGTTTTTGTTTACTACCTTCCGTTTTTTATATTTATTTTTAACTTGGTGCTGAGTTTTTGTTTACTACCTTCCGTTTTTTTATATTTATTTTTAACTTGGTGCTGAATTATTATTTTTATTAGTATTATATGGAATGATATTGACGTCATTCCTACCTACTTCACCTGTTCCAACTGAATGTAAACATTTACTTTTGCACACATATTAAGGAGTAAAACAGGTGGAGTATCATGTTTTTTTTATCTTGCAAATTAGTCATTTGCCCTTGTAGATGCCCCTACTCTCACCCTGAACAATCAACACCAATCTCTGACCAAATACTTATCACTCGTTCCCGTGTTCACGGATGGTGGGTTTAACCTCTTTGGCTCTTTCTTTCACAAATTTACGTTCAAGAATCCCAGGTGCTTTTACCGCATCTCTTCCTCTCTCCTGCCTAGAAGGAACTTCTTACGGAGGGTCCTCAATCTTGTCTCAAACTACAACTTATTATTAGCTTGTGGTTTATTATACTTTCATTATTTAGCGATCGACGCTTCCTTTGCGCGTGGGAGATTGAAGTTGATTTCCCAACAAGTTGTATAAGAGGTAGAGCCACCTCAACTTCGTCCAGTGGCATGGTAGTTTAATCGATAAGGATGGCAAATATGGGGTCTCAGTTACGAGTACCAAAAATTTGATGTTAAAAGTAGCTTCACCCCTTGGCAAAGGAGAATGAACGATCTCCCTTTATATCCTAGAGCCTTAGAAAGGTGCTTACGGCAAGCTAGACAAGTTTAGTGACGTCGACTTAGAGGAGGTGTGTTTTAAGTGTGCTAGTACAATCAGGTTGTGCATCTCGAGTCTGTCATCAATGGTGTTCTTGACGATGACTCTTCATCGGCGTTATGGGAAAAATTGGAAAAACTTTTAGACTGCTAGAGCGACGGTTATATCGTTTGCGGATGGACGAGGAAGAAAATCTTATAGGACATCTCAATGGACTGTTAGATAAGTTAGAAGATAATCGAGGTTAAGGTTAAAGAGGAGGATAAAGCATTACTCCTCTCGGATTCACATGAGATGTATTTGGATAAGATAATGTGCGGAAAGTAAACTTTTACCATGGAAGAAGCATACGCGACATTGTTTCAATGTCCTTTGATGTGAGGCGGAAAGATAAGGATGGAATGCGGGGTGATATCATAATTATGGTTGCTCAGGTCGATCGTCTTACACGAATTATGGATCGAAGCAGGTCTCAATCCACGAATACTTCTCGGCATAATGGAGTAAAGTGTTATAAGTGGTGACATTGAATACACTTGGCGGAATTGTCCTAAGAAAGATGTGTCTGATAGACTACGGCGGCACCAATTGATTGCTTCCTTACTGAAGGGAATGACTTACTTGCTGTCACGGATGAGTAAGATGCATCTTCCAAGGAAGAATGGGTGTAGGTGTTAGATTCTGGTTTATGCTAATCACGTTTATACCCGAAAAGATAGTTTTCATAAGCCTCAAGGAGGCATCCCTAGGAAGATGAAGTTGACCAATAATTCAACAGTTGATGTCATGGCTCTGCTGTTTGTGGTGGTGAAAATCAGAACACCTAATGGGGCGGTACATAGTTTGGACGAGGTAGCTTATGTTACAAAGTTGTAGTGGAATCTACGATGAAATAACATGGCCCTCATGAAAGGAGGGGGGGGGGGGGGGGGGTTAACCATAAAAGGTAATTGGAATCGACGTGTTTCGTTCGCGGTGGTAGCAACGAAGGTAAATTGTTTGGCGTTGCAGACGGTAGCAAGGGTGAAATTCCTACTTGGTGATAAGGTGGAGGCAGGGAGGCCCTTTCCAGAATCATTCAACGCGGTGGCTCGCTCGGTTGGAGCTGGTTGCAGATGTACACAATGGTGGATTGACCTTGGTACGGGTTAGGACCAAACCAACCACGCCAAAACAGAATTGACTCGGATCAGCTCGTTTACAAAAGGTCAATGGTTTATTTATTCATCGGTTATTCCCTTAGACTGAAAGAGGAGGTTTGTTGGGATTAAGTCAAGCGTGATAAAAATCCTAATGTAAAATGGAGTTTGGCACCCTTAAATCAAGGAATCGTGTTTTTTATTTGATTGGAAGAAATAGGGGACAAGACGGAGGAAATAGTGTGTGCATAGTATGTGCATTGAATTTGTGGTAAGAACATGTATTCCTGCAAGTTGGTTTGTGAAGTTGAATTGGTGGCTGCAAACTTGGCTCTAAGATATCATAAATACCTTGCTTGCTCACCTACTTTTGGTAGAGAGAAGGGAGAACAAGGAAAGCTTATATCGAAATTGTAAGTGCTTTCTTGGTACTGTATTTCTGTGTAATTTGCTTATGTACAAGGCAAACCTCACGATTTTTGTGAGGTACTCGCATGATTAAACACGGGGTTGTGATTCCGGCGACATTTCAATCGGGCTTAAGTGCGTGAGGTAGTATAACGAGTCTTCTCTTATAATAATTTAGAGGGTCACTCTAAGGGTAATCTTAGTGGTCTTCATAAATTTTACTGGATGTTTAAAGGGTACTTGTATGTGTTCCTAAATTATTGTCTGGTCAAAATTAAGAATTGTAAGGTGCGGTTACTCTCTACTGGTTTATAGTGACATTATTTGTATGTTGGAGTTCAGTCATTTTGGTTGGTGGGTTTTTCCTTACGTCACGGAGGGTGTTGTCTTGGGAATGGCCCTAAATCTTGTCTGAATAAATTATTAGCTTGTGTTTTTTTTTTTTTTACTTTACTTTATTTATCGATCGGCATTTTCTTCGCGTGTGGGAGATTGAAGTTAATTTCCCGACAGAGGAAACATAGCAATCTCATGCCCATTGCTGCCTGAAAAAAGGTAAGGAAAGAATATGATGCAAAAGGTAATGCCTCATTCTATATTCGGAACTTGCGGCAGTTAATTCATTTCCAGTTGAATATACGTTTCACTTTGAAACTTATGTTCGCTAACACGCGCGCATGTCTCTCTTGCTCATTGTTTTTCTTAGTTGATTTTTCAAACATGGTAAATCCTTAGGCCAATATGTGACTTACTTTTATGTCCTTGGTGGTAAAGGCTATTATGTCATATAATGCTGCTGATTTGTAAGCTATTTTTCTTGTCTTTAGCTTGACTGTTAGTTAGGGATACACCACTTTTAGAACGAGAATCGACGTGTAGAGAGGATGCGACATCGTTAAAGCTTCGGGAGTTGATTCTCTTTTGTATAGTATTTCATATGAATGTTACTGATCCCTTTTCACTGAGATATCTCATCTGTTTTGCTGGTATGACATTTTAGATTTGTCATCCATGTCTTATCTTATATTGCCCCTATGCTTTTGCAGCTACCAGAGATCATAGAGCTGGAAATACATCTTTTGGATTCGGTATACGAGCAGAAAATCTGAGAGAGGCCAGGTATATTGTTTGGATATCATCGTTATACCAATAATGCTTACGGTTTTTCATCATCTGGGACATCCATCACTAACGTTGTTCATCTACAGTTATGAAAGGGCTGATCCAAACTTCGTAATGCTGACTCCAAGTAAGGAGCACATAGCAGACAGCATTCTGTGGAAAGACCGGAAGAGGCCATTTTATCAGTCGGATGTAAGTGCTGGAAATTATGATGGCCTGCCACGGGAGTTGAGACCTCTTGGGAAATTTTTGTGAACTTATATACTTCCCTTTTCTCATCAATATTTACTTTAGGCCCCTAAGTAGTAAACTGTTCTTACAAGGAAGATATGACCCCTTCGTTTTTTTTACATGCACGCCAAGGGCGGTTCGTAAACCATAAGGGGTATCTTTGACGCAAAATCCAAATTATTGTGGATGAAGTACATATGAGGAAACCCACCATAATGTTGATCATTTTGTTAAGAACTCCTTTGTTCTGACAAGACATTGTGAAGCTCTTAGGTTTTTTTTTCATAGATTAAATTACTTTAAAAGCATTTTGAGAGTATTTTCCACCGTATGGTTGAGTAGGATTGGATAACCCAAAGCAAAAGGTATGAGGAAAAAAAAAAGTAAAGACTGGATTCTCCTTAAATTCTTGTAAAATAATGATTCCCTACATATAGCTTCTTTCATTCCTCATTTATCTTAAATTTAGCAAGTTACCTATAGTTATTACAAGATTTTATGCTTGTACGATGCACGGGTCTACATTAAAGTCATGTTATTAAATTTTCTATAACAATTAACTTATAAAAATACATTTTTGAAGTTTGATGTTTTAACTTATTACGGATTAACTCTTACGTACGTTGAAATTATTTTTAACAATATAATACTGACATGAATTAAATTTTCATTTGATTAGTTATTTTATATCTCAATAAAATAATCAAACAATAAAATAATCAAATTTTATTACACGCGTTAAATTTGATTTTAATTCGACTTTTTATGGAAATAATAAAATTAACCAGCCTACTTTCACTCTCGTTTAACCTTCTCACTCAATTTGCCTTGAGATTATAATATTTAAGAAAACAGTATTGATCAATTGATTTAACGTCTATTTTAACCATATTTTACCAAACTCGCAATGACTCAAGTTCTGCTTGATCCATATTATGACCCGAAAAATATTAACGATATCCTTCCGTTCAAATCATTTAATAGGTTTAAATATGTTTTGATTGATAAATGATCTAGGGAACTAAAAATTAAGCTTTGTAGAATAATTCAAATTATTATATACTAAATATTCTATTCTTATTTGTGATAATAAAATCTTTAATATCAATAACAATTTTTTTTAACATGTGTGTTTGGGCTCACTCATACTACTGTCGGTACAAAAAAGTTACGTATCAATAATATATTTATGTAAAAGGTAAAGTTGGATAGGTAAAATAAAGTATATTGTTGATCATATTTTCAACATTATTCATGAATCATGATCATTGATTAAATGAAAAAAAGTATATTATTGCATGGCTGTTAAGAACTAAATTGGTCGGTTATATAATTTTACATAAGTTAAATAGCTCAACAATATAATTAAGACCCATTAGCTTACCAAACTGATTCATCTTTTCTTTCTTTCATACCTCAAGGATTATATTAGTTATTTCAGACTCGTATTTTAGTAGGGGTAGGATTTTTAATTATAACAACCCTATAATTTTCATCTGTCTTTTATATTTCTCGTTAGTAACACAATATAGATGTATCAGCAACAAGCAACACGTGAAGATAACAAAATAATTTTTAAACCTTAGCAAACTTAAAAATAAATAACAATTTAATAATACACCCAAGACGGAAATAAATAACAATTGAATAGGAGGGAGATCTTCAAAAGAAAACCACAAAAACCTAGATTAAATACACTTGCCAGTTACAACTACGTACTATATAAACTTCTAAGTTGTAGATAAAAAGTAATTAAACTCCACAATCATCAATTCCAAACCTGTACGTGGGGTGCACATGCATATAATGTTGTTCGTTGTACAGTCATTGATTGTTAATCTGCATGAGGGCAAGAATCCATTGTTTATTAGTCTGAATTAACAACACGATAAAATAGAAATAAAGAGCACATGAATGAATAAGTAGATTAACATGAAATAAAGGGCATGCATAAGTAGATTAACATGAATCAATAATACATTAAAAAAAAAACTAAAGGACATATGCATACGTAGATTTACATAAAGTAATACTGCGACTTTAGCTAATGATAAAATATGGTTTAATTAAGGGCAGGTAATGAAGATGTATATATAGAAGAATGTATTTAATTGTATGCTAGTTAGGATCTGATAAATTTAATGCTAAAAAATAATTACCATACGTTAGTTTGCCAAAATTTCAGCAATACTTTTTTATTATAGTCTATATACCAATTTTTTAGTTAAAGTTTGGGTTTGGCAAGTATTAGGATATAGTATATTTAATTAATAATATTAAATATTGTATTTGGCAAGTAGTAGGATGTAATAATAATAGTAATAGTAATAGTAATAGTAATAGTAATAGTAATAGTAATAGTAATAGTAATAGTAGTTTAGGTGCCGAAATTTTAGGGAATAAAATATGGAACTAAGGTGCCAAAATTTTAGGGAATAAAATATGGAACTATATTAATAGTTTTATTTATGGAACTATATTAATAGTTTTATTTAATATTTTTATTTAAAGATTTCCTACATTATATTCTGTATACCAATTTTTTAATTATAGTTTGGGTTTGCCAAGTAGTAGGATGTAGTATATTTAATTAATAATACTAAAGATTGTATTTGGCAAGTAGTAGGATGAAATAATAATAATAATTGTAATAATAGTTTAGGTGCTGAAATTTTTGGAAATAAAATATGGAATTATATTAATAGTTTTATTTAATATTTTTATTCAAAGATTTCCTACATGATATTATAATAATAATAAGAGTTCCTATAAAGGTAGAACCATTCACGTGCCTCGAAAAAAGCCTCTTATATATATATATATATATATTTGTACGATATCGATACTCTATAATCTATATCTATATATATATATATATATATATAGAGAGAGAGAGAGAGAGAGAGAGAGAGAGAGGCTGAATCAGGCGAGGCCGTTAATTTTGGCGAGGCGGGCTGCCTCACCAAAATTCACTGGGCTGATTTTCAGTTTTTTCATTGGATTGAAAATTTGAGGTCATCCATTTCTTTTCATTTGGCCCAAATACTCTCTTTAAAATAAAATAGACAAAACCCCCAAACACTTTACTTTGTCTCTCTTTGATTAACACAAATTAATTGAGTTTGTACTTGATTTTGTGAAACTTGCACTTGATTTTGTGAAACTAAGACTTTATTTTGTGAATCTAAAAATTGAATTGTTAACTTTAATTTGAACATACAGTAGCATTTACAAACTTCTATGTTAATTGTAAATATATTTTTTATCTATGTAGGATTCGAACCCACACCTTACACAATAGCACAACGCTCTACCTTTTGAGCTTATAGATAATATAGTGCAAATTGATTATGCATTTAACAAATAACAAACACATACATTAAAGTATTAGTAAAGATTTAATGTGTGAATCTTAGACTTTGTGCTGTGAGCATAGGACCTATCTTATGTAGTTTCACAAAATAAAGTCCACGATTCACAAACCTTAGGCGCGGGATTCACAAAATAGAGGCCTACTTTCACAAAGTCAGTACCTATATTCACATTAGTTTCACAAAGTAAGGTTCACGACTCACACCACAAAGTCCAAGATTCACAAACCTTAGGCGCAGGATTCACAAAATAAAAGCCTACTTTCACAAAGTCAATTCCTATGTTCACAACAGTTTCACAAACTAAGGTCTTAGACTCACACTACAAAGTCCAAGATTCACAAACCGTAGGCATAGGGTTCACAAAATAAATGCTTACTTACATAAAGTCAATTCATATGTCCACAACAGTTTTACAAAGTAAGCAACTCAATGAAAAACTAAAATACACAAGTAATATTCAAGGCATTGATTGAAACTATGACTTTGTATAAGCAAAGTAGTTGAAAATGCATTATTATGAAAATCAAAAGTTAATTTCGAAAAACCTAAGCATACTTACAGTGAGATTTATGAACACGTTATAAGATCCAAAAATGCACAAATTGCAATAGAATTGAAGAAATCGTAGCTTGATTCCGACGAATAAGTGAGTTAGAAGAAACGATCGATTGAGACAAACACTGCTATTTTAAAATTGAAAGACATACAAAAAAATTGAGATCGATAGAAGATAAGTTTCACATTAAAAACCACAAAATTAATGTGATTACATGAGAAAAAATACCTTCAAAATTGAGCAAAAATCACAACGAGAATAGTGAAGAACTAGTGAAATAGACGATGAGCGATAATCTTGTGCGAATAGTGATGAACGAACAAATATTGAAGACAAGCAAACAAATAGTGATGAATGAATAATTTGCAGAAGAGAGATAAAGTTTCAGTGGAGAGAGAAATTGCAGATTAAAAATAAACTCTTCTTTTATGATTTTTGGGATGGCGAATGGCGACCTAATAACTAGTTGACGTGGCGCAATCTAGTGCGTCCAGTCTAATTATGTTGGATGGTTGAGATGAGTACAGCAGCCTCACCGTAAGAAGGATGCCTCACGTGATTCAATTTCTATATAATATATATATATATATATATATATATATAGGGTCAGGATCCGGTGAGAACCACTAACATAATGAGAACCGTGAGAACCCTCAGTAAATCTCCACCAAATCTTGTTTCGAAAGTTTTGTTGGATCATTTACCATTATTTTAGTTTATTCAAGCAAAATACTTGCAGAAATTAAACAAAATTAATTGATTATCTTAAAAAATATGTACTTAATGTACATAATTCAATTTGTACACTAAAATTACTCTAAATGCGTGAAAAAAAGCAATAGGTGCACGAAAATTGCTACATGCATGAAAACAGTTACTAGGTGCATGAAATTGACGGGCTCTACATGCATTAAAATGAGCACTAGGTGCATGAAAATTGTTAGATGCATGAAACTGACTACTAGGTGCATGAAAATTAATAAATCGTATTTCACCTCAATTTCCGTCAGTAACTTATAATTTTTCGACCAGGATGTATGTTATCTAACCATAAAATTCTACGCCGAACCCAAAAATGTCCTTATTTTTTAAAAATAAATTTCGTAAGGCGGAGTTCTCACGGTTCTCATTATCTTAGTGGTTCTCACCGGATCCCAATTCTATATATATATATAGAATTAGGATCAAGTGAGTCCACCCTATCTTTTTGAGTCCTTGAGTCCTAATCTCAACCGTCAAATCAAGGAGATCTAATGGCTGAGATTAGGTGCGCTATAGTAAGGGTACTTTCGTCATTTGACAACTTGATATAAATACTCTCATATGAAGTCACTCATTCATTGTTTTTATTCACTTTCTCTCTCTACTCTCTCTCTTTTCTTTTCCTGCGTTCTTTTTTCCCAATTCCTGACCTAATTTTTTCCCATCAATTATTCTCTTCTCAAGCAAGTGATACAATTTGATTTTCTTCATCACTTCTAGCAATTGCAAAGCCATGTATTATATATTCACTCTTCTTTATATCAGAAATTCTAATTTCGTCATTGTTTTTTAAATTATATGCACTTAAGTATGCTTTAATCGTCATTATTCAGATTTTTGTTTTAATCGATGTATTATTATCATCTCTTTTCATTTTAATTGATGTATTTTTATCATCTCTTTATGTATGCTTTGATCCTCATTATGATTGTTTTCGTTTTATATTCTTTTCGCCTTTTTATGACTCCTATATTGTTTTAAATGATGATATTTTAATGTTTATCCTTTATTCTTCTAATTCTGTTTGTGTATTCACTTTATTTAGCATGATTTTTGTTCAGATTTGCGTTTTTATCAAGTTTTCATAAACGTATGTCTTATCTTTCTTGTTTTTCCATTTGCAAATACTTGTTATTGTTTACCTAATTAATGTGAATTAGTATCAGACGCTATTCTTAATAGTATCACATGTCATTTTAAGAGTATCTCATGCTGAAATATATTATAATACATTAATGTTCTAATTTTTTTTTGTATATTAACTATATTTAGCATGATTTTTTTCTAGATTTATGTTTTCATTGAAGTATTACCGCTTAACAATTTATGTATGCATTCTATTTGTTGTTTTCTTCTTCTTGAAAATACCTGTTATTGTTTACCTAATTAGTGTAAATTAGTATCACACATTATTGTTAGCAGTATCACATGCTGAATATACTGTAATATATTATGATTTAACTAATTAATGTAATTTAGTATCACACGACATTTTTTGTAGTATCACATCTTATTCTTAACAATATCACAGACTGAATAGATTCCTATTATTGTAATATATGTATTCTTATCATCTCGTTTAATGTTCATGTTTTTTTTTCCTATTCCTGTTTGTATATTCACTATATTTAGCATGATTTTTGTCCAGAGTTATGTTTGCATTGAAGTACTACCGCTTAAAAATTTATGTATGCGTTGTCTTTGTTGTTTTTCCTTTTTGTCAATACATGTTATTTTTTACCTAATTAATGTAATTCAGTATACACACTATTCTTAATAGTATCGGAGGCTAAAATATATCGTGATACATTATGGTTTAATTAATTAATGTAAATTAGTATCGCACGTCATTCTTTTTAGTATCACATCTTATTTTTAACAATATCATAGCCTGAACAACATTATAATCCAACTTACTTTTTCATGTTAGAGCATATTGCCTCATCCTCTGTTGGAGATAACACTTCTTATGCTTATGTTACATTTGTTCTTACTCTACTATGCATACAACATGCTGATGTGCATGCTCAAAATCACCTTTCTTTGAGGTTGACCCCGGAGGTTTTATATCTATGCATTTCCTTTTGTGTTAAAGATGGTACTAAGATGTTGTTTTGTACTTTGTTCATCCTTTTGCAGATCTCTTCTCTTGCCGAGGTTGGTTAAGAGTTTGTATCCATGCCGAAGAAGTTTATAGTACATCATCAACTAAGCATCATCTTCTCTTTTTTTTTTTCCATTTCTCTTATATAAGACAAATATTTCATTCTTTGACATCGTTCCAATTAAGTGGTTACAATTCTGTATTATTTCTCCATTTTTGGTCAGAACCGTGTTACTCTATCAAGCTGTACCTCTTCGTAGAAAACTTATTGAGTATCTGAGTAATAATAGCATATTTTTGTCAATGTTTGTCATTTGTATTATGTTTTCAGCACTTCTAAATAAACAACTTATAAATATAGAAGTATTACAATTTATTAGAAACTATGTCACAGTTTAATAACAACAATATCACATTTTATTGGAAACAATATCACATGTTATCAAAAACAATATCACGCGATGGGATTAACAATATCATCCTCTGTCATTAACAATATCACGATTTGCCAGTAGTAATATCACCATATGCCATATATCTAGTGGATTGACTTTTGCAACCTATTGATAATGAAACACTATAACTATTAAGAATGAACATTACATTTAATCAAAAATACTATCACAATTTCAGAGCTTGTTTATACCAATCAAATTTTGTGATATTGAGAAACAATGTCACAATCATTAATAAACAATATCACACTAGACCAAATACAATATCACACTTGAAAATATTGTCTTTACCCTTGTGATATTAAGAAACAATATCACTATATACAAAACACAATATCATTACTGATATTAAACAATACCACAAAATACCAGTTGCAAAACTAGTTTATGACAACTAGTGAACTACTAATTACATTAAATTTATTATCCTACCAACATTAAATCAGTGTACTTTCAATTGAAGTTTTTTGGCAACATATTCCTAGCAGACATTTAAGGTGCTTCCTTTTCAACCTCTAACGCTACCGCTTGCAACAATCTTGTATCGTCTTGTTTTCGTTTTGAGCTCTTATCCATGATCATGATTATCATCTTCTCCACAATTAGCTCTTCCATAAATCAAATGCAAATAAACCTCAATTAGTATAGTTAGTTAATTTGTTTTTATAATTCGCTGAAACTATCAATCATTAATGCAAGGTTGAAAAGTTACTAGTATAGAATTATAACTGGTTCCAACATTTAATTCTATGAACCAATAATATATATTGTTAGAACAATATAGATGATAAGTCTAAGCCTATTATAATAAGTGAAGTCTCTTGACATGTTTACGAATGATCGCTTAATTAATGTATAAGCATGCATCAAGATGCTAGCCTAACTTCCTCCGACAACTAAAACAGTTCTTTTCTGCCAATATCAGACCAGTAGATCTAAGATGTTATTCTGTTGGAAAATGATGCTAAAACAAAGAAAAAAAAACAAATGATAAAAAGACTTACATTTGTAGAGATTTCATTTACTCTTTGTCCGGCAGAATAAGCAAATTGAAATGCACTATAATAGCTAACCAAGTTTCAAGTTGCTTCCCTCAAACCGGTTCATCACTACACATCACAGTAAATTTCTTATGGACGGAAATAATACAAAGAATATCCCTTTTAAATTAAATTTTGTTTATAGATTACTCAGACTCAATCGCAGCTATCCAATATCACATTATACAAACAACAATATCACAAATATAGAAATAAAATATCACATTTATAAAGATTAATTATTCAAATCAGCTTTCATTATCATAGGTAACATGTATATTGTTATTACTCGGTATCTGAACATTATTTAGGATCAATTTGTTAACTGCAATCTCAAACAAATTAAATTTTATAATATGAAAACCTAAGTTCACAAATAAACAATATGAAACCCTAATTTTTGTGATTAAACTAAAAAAACATATAATAGACACCTACAACTATAATCGATCATAGTAGTTAGTTCAATATGATGATATAATCATCAAAAAAACGTTTGAAATCATGTATAAAGTATAAATAAGATATTTAGAAATCTAAACCAAGAACATGAATCACCACAAATCATTCAACGATTTGTTCAATATTTTTTACTTAATCTTATTAAATTCTTTCAATGCATCATATATTCAATTATTCTTAACAAAATAATCAATTTAATAGTACACAAGTTCAAATAAAATCGCAAAAAAATAAATAAAATAAACAGAATTGAATTTAACTCAACGTTTGGGAGAGAAATCAGCCGAGAATATTCAATAAAGTTGAAATTCACTTGAAATCAAATAGAAAAACAGCAACTTTCGTGAGATTTTAGAAGGATGCAGTGAATTTGATGTTTGGAAATTGGAAGGTTAGGTTTACTGAGTTTAACTTTTTTAGAGAGTGAAGGAAAGAAAGAAGAAATCTGGGGAAATAAAGGGGTTTTGTTTGCTCAATTTTGACACCTACGTGGCCTAATCTCAGCTCTTCATATTTTTCAGATCCAACGGCTGTTATTAGGACTCACGGACTCAAATATATGAGTGGACTCACCGGATCCTGCCTCTCTCTCTCTCTCTATATATATATAGGCGGGATCTCGTGAGTTTAGTTCTTACGGTGAGTTGGTACTAATAAAATCTCAGCCATTGGATCATACTTAACCAATGGCTTAGACCAATACTTAGATTATACGTATACTAATAATAAATATAAAAGGAAAACTTTAATCAAAAGACAAACAACACGCAAACAACACAAGTGACGTCAGAAAGACAAAAAATCATTCATTATATATATCTCTCTCTCTCTCTCAAAAATCCAGGATTTTTCTCTCTCTCTCTGTAAAACTCTCTTTCAGCTACGTCACAACTCACAAACAATCATCTTCGATAATCAAACCAGCAAAAAAATCCAGAATTACAGCATGCAACACGAAGTAAACAACTCGATAGTTTCTATGGATACAGGTAATAATCTATCGAATGAAAATTAATTATCATATGCTCTTGTATCGTGAGGATGATGATCGATTTCTTCACTTTTAAAAGTTGTTTCGCATTAATTCAATTTTTATAGTTATAGTTATTGTTATTGCATTGTTATTAACCAGAAAAGAGGTTAAGTATTTGTTGTTCTTACTGTTATTAAGAAAAAAAGAGGTCAAGTTATGGTTATTGTTGTTGTTACTGTTATATTAAAAAAAAAAAAAAGAGGTCAAGTTATGGTTATTGTTGTTGTTACTGTTATATTAAAAAAAAGGTCAAATAATTGTTATTATATTATTGTTATGTTATTGTTATGCTAGTGTTATTGTTATTGTTATGTGATACATGAATCCTCTTACTGTTATTGCTGTATTATTGCTATGTATGAATCACGTTAAGGTTATTGTTACGTTAGTTGCTATGTAATTTCTATCGATCTCGTCATACATGAATCGTCGTACTTTTATGTTATTGTTATGTTGTTATTAGTATGTTCTTATTGTAATGTTCTTATTGCTATGCTATTGTTATTGTTATGCTATTGTTATTGTTATGTTATTGTTATGTTGTTATTGTTATGTTTTTATACTAATGTTATTGTTATGTTATTGTGACGTTATTGTGATGTTATTGTTATGTTGTTACTGTTATGTTACTGTGATGTTATTGTGATATTATTATGTTATGTTATTGTTATGTTATTGTTATGTTACTGTGGCAGATATCTCTACTATATCTGTTCCGGATATTTCTACTATCTCTGTTGCGAAAAATACAATTCCAACATTTGGTGAATCATCAAATGACAATATGTCTTCCACCCCAACTTGCACACAAGGGGAAGATGAGTTTATTCCTTCGCTTCATAACAGTAACACACCAGGAAGTAGTGAACGATGGATACAAAATGTTGAAGCGGAGTTTACGCCTAAGCTTGGCATGTCCTTTTTAACAGTGGCTGATGAGTGGTTTGTCGTCAATTCAAACATCAAAAATAAACCCGATATAAGTAGCATAAAGGGGTCGAATCCACGAGGATGGAGGGGTCAACTACAAGCTCGAATGAGTCCTATTCTAGCCTAACAAGGGTTGGATGAGAAGATTAACTATTAACTAGTAAATGCAAGAAATCGCTAAAATGATTTGGGCAAAAACAATATAAGGAAAACTAAGGTAAAGGGTTCGCCTTAGGGGGAATCAATGGGTTAGTCAAGTAATTAGCAAGTGGGTAATAAGTTTGAGTAGAATTAATTGCTAATGTCTCAACAATTAATAATCATCAACAAAGCTATCGCATTTGTCTCAAATCACTCATATAAACACTAGTCTAATCATCTCTACCACCGTCGCTTAAGAGATAATCAAACAATACTTGATAAAGTGGGTAACTTTCGTTTACAGAATTCATCAAACACCGAGTGTGCATATGGGTAATACTCTAATTATTACCACACGTATACTAATCACTCAACCAATTATCCCACATAATCCTCCCTTAGGCTCCCCCTAAACCCTAGAGGGAGACTACTCACTCATGTTAAAGGAAATCAAACAACTAAACACTAGGAATAAGGAAATGAACATCATGCTATGGAAATGATTCATTATAACAATCAATTGATAAATAATCAACTAGAAATGAAAATAAATTGCATAAACAACAAAAAGATGAGAAATTTTTACCAACAATGCTTGTATTAATGAATAGGGAGAATGTCTTCACCCAAAAATCTTCAATACAAACCCAAGATTATGATAGTTCTGCTAAGAAAGACTAGATCTACTAACTTGAATTGAGAAATTTCTACGGTTTTGTGCTAATAGTTCATGAAAAAGCTGCTTACAAAAATTAGGGGGAGGGTATATATAGGTATCCCAAAATTAAGAAAGAAAATAGAAGAGAGGGCGAAAATGCGGAGTTGCGTTCCTGGCCGGTTGGCCGGCCGCCGGCCTTCTGACCGGCCTGGAGCACATCAGAACCTTCCTTCATTTCGTCTTCAAAAAAATAATCTAAGTATGATAATGGGGTCCCAGCCGGGTGCCCGGCGGCGGGCTCTATGGCCGGCCTGGAACACATTAAAATTCTCGGATGTTGTCTGATGTTGCGAAGGCCGGGTAGTAGGCCGGCCGCCGGGTGCCCGGCCGGCGCTACCTGGCCTATTTTCTTCTCCCTCTCTTTTTCCTTCCCTTGTGGGTATGCGGTCTGAGCCGGGTGGCCGGCCGCTGGTCTGGGGACCGGCCTGCGCCACCTGGGGGCTCTCTCACTTCATTTCTTCTTCTCATCTCCAAATCCCGACTCATGCAAGGCCTTTATGCACCGATTTCTTCGTTTCCGCCTTAATTCCTGCAAAATGATACCGACATTCATAGTACGGGAAATCGGGGAGTAAAATGCGATTAAGGGCACGCAAATCCGTGTAAACGGACCAAAATGGGGACGAAAATGAGAGGAAAAATGTAACTAATTAAATGCTTATCAAAATTCCCCACACTTAAGACTTACTCGTCCTCGAGTAGGTAAACAAGAATCGAGACCCATATGTACCCTCATTAAACACTACACTAATACTAATGCTACGACCTAAACTACTAATAATTTCCGATGGTAGACAATTAACGAGCCTCCTCCGTCCCTTCAACTCACAACGAGATACTCATAAGGTAGAGCACCTCCTTGCAAGGCAAGTGGGGGCTTGCGGAAAATCGTGATACATCCAAATGATAATTAAGCACGTAAGACCATGACAAGAATGCATCTAACAAAAGAAAATTCACACGCCTCATCCATGTGACAAAAGTATCTATGAGGAAAACCGTCTAAATAAATGCATGATCCTTATAAGCCACTAGTATCATAAAGCATGGAAAAGTGTTCGCCTCCTAGCGGTGCAAGTCTAATGAGAAATTTGAGCTCCGTCTACTATTCGCTTGATCAAAAGCGATAAAATGGAAGATTGAAATGAAATCCTCGTGACGTTATTAAACACAATAGCATATGGAATTCACGTTTCTCAAATAAATGAGACACAAGGGTCGTCCCCTCTCACTATACAACTCAAGGGTAAATGATCCAAGAAAAGCTAAAGGAAAAAGAGATTTGAGTCTAATTGCTTGCAAAATTTTCATTTCAACACTTTGTTTTTTTTTTTTTTTCTTTTTCTCTCTTTTTGAGTTGCATTATTGATTTGCAATTATTGGCATGATAGCACACGGTTTCCGTCAAGGACACGCGGTCGGAACCAACAATAGGGGTATCCCCACCGTAGTGGCATCGAAAGGGACCCTATATATGGGTCCACTAGAATCCTTAGAAGTTCCGTTTTGCATTTCCTCGACGAAAACAAGAAAACATGATACTTGACTCAATATTTTAGCTTGTTTGATTTGTTTCCTTTGTTGAGTAAGAGTGTAACACCCCATATTTGTTGAAGAGGTCCATTGATAAGTTTAAATGACTAGTGCTTAAAGGGATTGTAAGTACTACTCATATCAACAAAGTGCACTTTCTTTTCTGGTAATCCATGCAAAAGAACTCAAAAGTTAAGCGTGCTTGACTGAGAGTAGCCTTAGGATGGGTGACCTCCTGGGAAGGTTCCCGGGATGTGCATGAGTGAGGACAAAATGCGCTGGAAAGGACCCGTGTTGATCTGTGGGCCATGTACACAGCCTGGAGAGCTATCATGAGTGACCGCTCCCGACCCAAGGTTTGGGCCGGGGTGTTACAAATGGTATCAGAGCAACCCTGCGACCGTGTGGTGATGGAGGCAGTTGTTATACGCTCCATTGTTATACGCTCCATTGTGATCACCCACCTAGCGGGGGAGGATTCTGGGTTAGCGGTTATGCTCCCAGGCGCAACGAGGACGTTGCGTTCTTCAAGTGGGGGTGATTGTAACACCCCATATTTGTTGAAGAGGTCCATTGATAAGTTTAAATGACTAGTGCTTAAAGGGATTGTAAGTACTACTCATATCAACAAAGTGCACTTTCTTTTCTGTTAAGCGTGCTTGACTGAGAGTAGTCTTAGGATGGGTGACCTCCTGGGAAGGTTCCCGGGATGTGCATGAGTAAGGACAAAATGCGCTGGAAAGGACCCGTGTTGATCTGTGGGCCATGTACACAGCCTGGAGAGCTATCATGAGTGACCGCTCCCGACCCAAGGTTTGGGCCGGGGTGTTACAAAGAGTGGAGAACAATGAATCAAGGTTTGTTGCATAGCAAGACGGTCACCTAATAATTCTTTCTACCATCGGAATATTCACATCAATTGAGGTTGTCGAGGTGGAATAAGCGCAAACTCGTGACTCGGCATTAGTAGACGGGTCAAAACTCACTAGAAATGCACAACCCAGGGCGTCTAAAATTCCACGATTAAGATGAACACTTTATGAATGAAAAAGTAGCTAAAAGGGACTATGCACATTCAACAAGTTTTCCAAAAAGACAATTATAATATCATTTTTCTAAATGCAACTATATGCCATGATGAAATCTAGCATATATACAACCTAAATGCACATGCTCTAACCGACTATATGACACACAAACTAATGCTATCTCCTAACAACACACAAGTGGCACACACGCCAATCAACAAAATTCACAACATCGTCATCAACACATCCCGTCTCAAGTAAGAAGAAAAGGGGATAAGGGAGAAGAGAATAGGAAAGATCTCAGCAAAGCGTCTTCATTTTCCCTTTTTCGTGCCTCTTATGATGTGGTGCGCACCTATGGATGGAGATAAAAGGAAACACACGACAATATATACAAAATAAACTATATACAAACTAATTTAAACATATTTTTTTGGAAAATTCTCAATTTTTTTGATTTTTAGGCATTTTTCGATTTTTTTCAAATATCAACGATATATACAAAAGAAATAAAACCCTCCCCACACTTAAGTCTTACTCGTCCTCGAGTAAGTGACTCAATTATGAAAAGAGGAGAAAAAAGAAAAAGAAAACAAGTTTTTGGCGCTTTTTTTTTTGGGAATTCCCTCCTCACACTTAGGTATTTACATGGTGTGAGGGGGTGAATTCAAAACAAATAACATGTTTTTGGCATCTTGGAAGGTTTTCAATTTTTTTTTTTTTTTTTTTTTGGTGTTTTCGAATAAAATGCAAATGCATGATTCTAGTCTAAATGTGCAAAAGAAATACAATGCAAACTACACTATATGGATGCAAGACTTAACATGTGACGATATTTTACAAAATTAAATTCTAATGCTAGCCTAAATGAATGCAACTAAATGGATAACTAAACTAGGATATATTACAAGTATCTAAATGCATACAAAAATGTAAACGTGATGAAGACTTGGATTTAAGGGATCATACTCATGGGTGTCCCGTCTCAAGAGAATCCACTAAAGTCAGTGGATGTAGCATCAATATGGCCACTTCCGGCCGCTACATATGACTCATCTACACCACCGGCTCCCGATCCAGAGCCGGTACCATCCAAAATCTCGAACCTAGGACCCATCCTATCGAACCACTCGGCATTTTGGGCCGCTGTCTCGGGATCCGCCTCCTCCTCATAAACTACCGGTTGAGCAAAACCCGGCGAAGAATAGTAATCATGATGGACATTGAAGTCCCCAAACACCCTCGAACCTTGATCATACCCACCCTCGGGCCACATGAAATAAGATGGATGCGGGCCAATGGTCTCCCTATACCCCTCCCTACACCAATTATCATAGGAAGGGTATTGGCCAAGAGCCAAGTCATAGTACATACGATCCATCCTTTGGGACAAAAACTGCAACAGGAGTATATGACCAAGACAAGACACAAACTCAAGACAAGACTCAACATCAAGACAACAACACCATTCAAGACAACAACATCCATTCAGACAACACCATGACCAGTTATGACAATGTCCTATTCAGTCCAAGCAACAACCACTTCAGGCCTGCTAAGACAACACCACACCAACCAGAACAAAGCCTAGCCATCCACTTCCCAAGACTAAGCCACAACAACACACAACCAACAGCAAAACAAACCCAACACAACAAAAACAACTCTCAGCCTAAAACAGCCTATTACAGTCTTTCTAAACAGGGTCCATGGGGGTCCCACACATTCAAACAAGCCTAACCAACCATCAACCTTAGTCCTTGGGAAGGTCCTCTACAACTTTGCCCAGGACTTCTGTTCCAGGAAATGCACACACAAAAAGTTAGTCTTGGGACAACTCCAAACTGTCCAAATTTCAGTCCTTTTTGCAGTAGTTAACATGTCACTATCAAACTTTCCGGTTTTGATCAAACAAGCTCGAGGGCCTTTTAGCAGGACCTTTGGCATCCATCCCACTTTAGTTGAGCTCAAGAATCAAGCTTGGAAGTCCACTCCTCCACCAGTTTCAACCTAAACAACCCAATTAAGGCAGATTGTCCCATTAGAACTGCTTTTCTACTTTATTGCTTTATGCTGAACAATGTAGCTGTTATTTCTGTTTCTTTTGCAAGCCAATTGTGGCCCTAGGATGTATTGAACGATTAGGATGTAATCTCCTTGCCTATATAAGGCCATTTCCTAATGAATGAAAGACAGATTTGAAGTAAAACATAAAACTGAAACCTTGTTTTTGTTAACATCTCTTGGCTGTGTGCTTGAGACAACTTCCTTTGCTTTGTGCTTGGAAGTGAGCTTAGGTCCTTAGCTATGTGCTGGGATCAAAGTTCAACCCTAAATCATTGGCTTTGTGCTTTGGTTAAGGTTCTATCTTTGTTCTTTAACAACCAGTTCAAACAGAAACAGAGTATTTGCAAAGTGTCTAACCTTAGTTCAAATTATCATTGTTTAGCTTGTCTTTCTGAATAGTTTCAGTGCAAATTGGTTATCAGACCTTTGGTTTGTGAGTTCATCTATCTAACTACATTAAAAATACAAAATCCAACCATGAGTGAAGAGAGAATCACAGGTCTTGAAAACACAGTTCAAGGTCTTGTCAGAACTGTAATGGAGGTTTCTAGATCTGTCAATGAACTCCTTGAGGGCCAACAGAACAATGATACAAGGGGAGGCAGAGGTCGAGGAAGAGGAGCACCATTCCCACAAGGTGGAGGAAGGAGGAGACAACCTGTAGATCAGTTTGAAATGTCAGATTCAGATGGCTCAGATCACAGTCTTCTCAGACACCAAGACAAAGACATAAAGGTAGAGATCCCTGACTTTCTAGGTAGCTTGAACCCTGATGATTTCCTAGATTGGCTAAGGTCTGTAGAAAGAGTCTTTGAGTTTAAAGGATACACTGATAGAAAGGCTTTTAAGGTTGCTATCATGAAACTAAAAGGCTATGCCTCACTGTGGTATGAAAACATGAAAACCTTGAGGGTTAGGGAAGGGAAAGAACCTGTAAAGTCATGGCTCAAACTGAAAAAGAAAATGAGAGCTAAGTTTGTCTCTAGGGACTACACTCAGGACATGTTCATTAAGCTTACTCACCTAAAGCAAGACCAAAGACATGTAGAGTCCTACCTAAGAGACTTTGAACAACTTACATTGCAATGTGAGGTTGTTGAGAAATCTGAACAAAAGATAGCAAGGTTCTTAGAAGGGTTGGATGAAAAGATAGCTAGCAAAGTTAGGCTACAAAATATATACTCCTTTGAGGAAGCTGTCAACTTGTCTTTAAGGGTAGAAAAATTGGGGAAGGGAAAGGCCAGTGCTTCTAAAACACCTGCTAGAACCCCCACCTTCAAACCCTTTGTAGGAGTCAAGATAGGAGAACCTGTGGTTCCTATTAAGACCCCTTTCAACCCTGATAAAAGCAAGGATATTGAGGCAGGCCAAAGGAAGACTACTCCTCTTAAAAAGTGCTTTCAATTCCAAGGGTATGGACATTTTGCTAGAGAATGTCCATCTAAAAGGGCTCTGAGTACCCTAGAAGTAATCCATTGGGGAGATGATGAAGTGTTGGTCTGTGATGATGAGATGGAAGAACCTGAGGTAGAGGCTAGTGAGGAGTTGATAGAGCCTGATGCAGGGTTAAGTTTGGTAACATGGAGAGTAATGCATACTCAACCCCAACCTTTGGAAGAGGATCAAAGACACCAGATCTTTAGGACCAGATGTACCATCAAGGGTAGAGTATGTAACCTCATTATTGATGGTGGAAGCTGCACTAATGTGGCCTCCAAAACACTGATAGACAAGCTAGCTCTACCCACCAAGGACCACCCCCTACCTTACAAACTCAGATGGCTAAACAAAGGGGCTGAGATCAAGGTGGATAAACAATGTGTTGTGCCTTTCTCAATTGGTAAAGGGTATGTGGATGAGAGTCTTTGTGATGTTCTACCTATGGATGCATGTCACCTTTTGCTTGGGAGGCCATGGGAGTTTGATAGGGATGCCATACACCATGGGAGGGACAACACCTACACTTTTAAGTATGGGAAGAAGAAAATCACCCTGGCACCTTTACCACCTGCTTTAAAGATCAACCCAAACCCCATGAGTGAGGCTTCCAAGGAAGTCATGCTGATAAGTGAATCAGAACTAGTACAAGAGCTAAGTGAGTTACAACCTATGTATATATTACTTGCCAAAGAGACTGGGATGAGCATCATTGATATCCCTGAAGAGGTCAAGTCTATCCTGGAAAGCTATGGTGATGTCTTTCCTACTGAGCTCCCTAGTGGACTGCCACCTCTTAGAGGAATAGAACACCACATTGACCTAGTTCCTGGAGCTATCTTACCCAACAAGCCAGCTTACAGGAGTGATCCTAAGGCTACACAAGAGCTCCAACTTCAAGTAGGTGAGCAGCTCAACAAGGGCTATGTTAGGGAATCCCTCAGCCCTTATGCTGTACCAGCCTTGCTTGTGCCAAAGAAGGATGGGACTTGGCGTATGTGCATTAACAGTAGGGCCATCAACAACATTACCATCAAGTATAGGTTCCCCATACCTAGACTTAATGATATTCTGGATGAGTTAAGTGGGGCTCAAGTATTCACTAAGATTGATCTGAGGCAGGGCTATCACCAAGTGAGGATAAGAGCAGGGGATGAATGGAAGACAGCTTTCAAGACTAAACATGGGCTCTATGAATGGTTGGTGATGCCTTTTGGGTTGTCTAATGCCCCTAGTACCTTCATGAGGTTGATGACAGAGGTCCTAAGGCCCTACTTAGGCAAGTGTGTGGTGGTTTACTTTGATGACATTCTTATTTACAGTTCAACTAGGGGAGAACATTTGCAGCATCTGAAGTTGTTGTTTGAGGTCTTAAGAGAGAACAAGTTGTATGGCAAACTAGAGAAGTGCACCTTCATGCAGCCTGAGGTTTACTTCCTTGGGTTCATCATCTCTAAGAAAGGAGTAGCAGTTGATCCTGAGAAGGTGCAAGCAATCAAGGAATGGCCCCTCCCTCAAACTGTTACTGATGTTAGAAGTTTTCATGGGTTAACATCTTTCTATAGGAGGTTCATACAAGGGTTTAGCTCCATCATGGCCCCTATTACTGAGTGCATGAAGAAGGGAGAGTTCAAGTGGAATGAGAAGGCTGAAAGGTCCTTCAATCTGATCAAGGAGCTATTATGTAAATCTCCAATATTGGTTCTACCAGATTTTAACAAACTCTTTGAGGTAGAGTGTGATGCCAGTGGCCTTGGCATAGGAGCTGTGCTTACTCAAGAGAAGAAACCAGTTGCATACTTCAGTGAGAAGCTAAATGGAGCCAAGCTTAATTACTCCACATATGACAAAGAATTTTATGCCATTGTGAGAGCATTGAACCACTGGGGACACTACTTGAAGCCTAAGCCTTTTGTGCTTCATTCTGATCATGAGGCTCTCAAATACATCAATGGACAGCACAAACTTAACCCCAGGCATGCCAAATGGGTAGAGTTCTTGCAATCCTTCTCATTCTCCAGCAAATACATAGAGGGTAAGAACAATGTTGTAGCTGATGCATTGTCTAGAAGATCTGTGATGTTGACCTTTATGGAACAAAGGGTGTTGGGGTTTGAATTTATGAAAGAGCTCTATCAAGAAGATCCAGACTTCAAACATGAATGGGAGGTGTATCAGGAAGGACAAGTCAAGAAAGGGAGCAAGTACACAGCTCAGGAAGGCTACTTGTTCTATGGAAACAAACTATGTGTGCCTAAAGGACCTTATAGGGGACTACTGGTCAAAGAGGTTCACTCCAATGGCCTTGCTGGTCACTTTGGGGTGCAGAAGACCTATGACATATTGCATGATCAGTTCTACTGGCCTAAGATGCTCAGTGATGTGCAAGATGCCCTCAAGAGATGCAGGTCTTGTCAACTAGCCAAGGCACACTTTGAAGCAGGCCCTTACACACCACTTCTAGTACCAAACAAGCCATGGGAAGACCTTAGTATGGACTTCATTGTAGCCTTACCTAGAACTCAAAGGGGAAAGGATTCAATCATGGTGGTTGTAGATAGGTTCAGCAAGATGGCACATTTCATTGCTTGTAAGAAGACTGAGGATGCTTTGGGGGTAGCTGAACTATACTTTAGGGAGGTTGTCAAGTTACATGGGGTCCCTAGAAGCATTGTCTCAGATAGAGACACAAAGTTCATGAGTCACTTCTGGAGAACCTTGTGGAAGCTATTGAAGACCAGGCTATTGTTTAGTACTTCTCACCATCCCCAAACTGATGGGCAGACAGAAGTCACTAACAGGACACTAGGAAAGATCTTAAGGAGCATTGTTTCTAAGTCATTGAAAGATTGGGACCTCAGGCTAGCACAAGCTAAGTTTGCCTTCAACAGAGCTCACTCAAGCAACACAGGTAAAAGTCCTTTTGAAACAGTTTATGGAACTAATCCTCTCATGCCTACAGACCTAGCACCAGTCAAAGGAAGCAAAGCAAACTATGATGCAAAGAAAAGAGTTGAGCAAATGATACAGATTCATAAGCAAGTCAAGAAGAAGATTGAAAGGTCCAATGAGTTGTACAAGGCTAGGTCCAAAGGGGCTAAGAAAGCAAGGGAGTTCAAGGCAGGGGATCTTGTATGGTTGCATTTAAGAAAAGAGAGATTTCCAGACAAGAGGAGAAACAAGCTCATGCCAAGAGCTGATGGACCATTTGAGATATTGGAGAAGATAGGCACAAATGCTTACAAGGTGGATCTACCAGGAAGCTATGGTGTACATGGTACTTTCAATGTTGGAGACCTGAGCCCCTACCATGGTGAATCAGATGATGAAGGTGATGAAGATTTGAGGGCAAATCCTTTTCAAGAAAGGGAGGTTGCAACAGGAGTATATGACCAAGACAAGACACAAACTCAAGACAAGACTCAACATCAAGACAACAACACCATTCAAGACAACAACATCCATTCAGACAACACCATGACCAGTTATGACAATGTCCTATTCAGTCCAAGCAACAACCACTTCAAGCCTGCTAAGACAACACCACACCAACCAGAACAAAGCCTAGCCATCCACTTCCCAAGACTAAGCCACAACAACACACAGCCAACAACAAAACAAACCCAACACAACAAAAACAACTCTCAGCCTAAAACAGCCTATTACAGTCTTTCTAAACAGGGTCCATGAGGGTCCCACACATTCAAACAAGCCTAACCAACCATCAACCTTAGTCCTTGGGAAGGTCCTCTACAACTTTGCCCAGGACTTCTCTTCCAGGAAATGCACACACAAAAAGTTAGTCTAGGGACAACTCCAAACTGTCCAAATTTAAGTCCTTTTTGCAGTAGTTAACATGTCACTATCAAACTTTCCTGTTTTGATCAAAAAAGCTCGAGGGCCTTTTAGCAGGACCTTTGGCATCCATCCCACTTCAGTTGAGCTCAATAATCAAGCTTGGAAGTCCACTCCTTCACCTGTTTAAACCTAAACAACCCAATTAAGGCAGATTGTCCCATTAGAACTGCTTTTCTACTTTATTGCTTTATGCTGAACAATGTAGCTGTTATTTCTGTTTCTTTTGCAAGCCAATTGTGGCCCTAGGATGTATTGAATGATTAGGATGTAATCTCCTTGCCTATATAAGGCCATTTCCTAATGAATGAAAGACAGATTTGAAGTAAAACATAAAACTGAAACCTTGTTTCTGTTAACATCTCTTGACTGTGTGCTTGAGACAACTTCCTTTGATTTTTGCTTGAAAGTGAGCTTAGGTCCTTAGCTGTGTGCTGGGATCAAAGTTCAACCCTAAATCATTGGCTTTGTGCTTTGGTTAAGGTTCTATCTTTGTTCTTTAACAACCAGTTCAAACAGAAACAGAGTATTTGCAAAGTGTCTAACCTTAGTTCAAATTATCATTGTTTAGCTTGTCTTTCTGAATAGTTTCAGTGCAAAAACGCTCTCTCCCTAGCTTCCTCCTCTCTCTCCTTAGCTGCCGTCTCTCTATCCCTAGCCGCCGTCTCGGAGGCCAAAGTCATATCGGCCATGAATTTAATCAAAGAAGGATCCAAAGGGGGGTAGCTAGGTGTGGTAGAAGTGGATCCGTCGGGTTGGGAAGAATGAGGCCAAGGACGCCATTGTTGCTGATGCATAAAAGAGGGGTTCACATAAGGCAAGGTAGTAGGAGTGGGGCCTTGTTGTTCTCTCATATAGGTGGTGACGGGGGTAGTGGGATCTCGCCTGAAAGCGGTGATGGGGGCTAATTGGTCTTGAGGGTTCTCTTCAAGTGGCTGCTGAGGGTTCTCATCCTCTAAGGGGAGGAGATAGTGCTCACTGTCGGGCACAACTCTCATAGCCTCACTGTTCGGGAGGGGAATGGAGTTGCTCCCTCGGACCCTCCAATACAATTTCCCGTCTTCAACCCGCCTCACAATCCACTCAAGCTTTGATGTTATATACTCCTCCGTCAACAAAGAACTCCCCTTCAAACACCTCAATTTCCTCTCATCAAATGCATTTTTGCAAAGAGCACTGGCTATCTTTGTAACAATTCCCCCAATATGAATCCTGGTAGGGCTAAAAGGATCATTAGACAATTTTTGAAAGTGAAGAGCAACGTGGTGACCAATGTTTACCCCAAATTTACTCGGCTTTTGAAACAAATAAGCCGCCAAAATAGAGAGCTCATCGGCCCAAAAATTGTGACACTCTTCCCTCCCAAACAAGGTCCAACCCATGAATCTATGCCATATCCGAATAGGAGCGTGGCAAGCATTTGCCGGCTTCTTAGCCCCCTTCTCAAATTCCATCCCCGAAATTGCGGTCCAAACATCATTCAAGTTGAAATTTTCCGGGACCTTATAAGTTTTGTGAAACTTGACACCCAAAACTTTACAAAAGTTTCTAAGGGGATGTTGAAAGCAACATTAAGAAGTTGGAAAGTAACCGTCTTAACCATGCCAGTATTGCGGTCTTTATCATGGCTAAATGTACTCAAGAATTCGCAAGTAAGACGGGGGTAAGTGCGGAAGTGCTGGCCGTAGAGCTCCCCCATCCCTAAACCTTTAAAAAGTTCTAAGGTCACGGTATCAAGGCCAAAATTTTGCATGGAATTCCAACAAATGAACCGGGCATGGGGAAGGTTACGGCGTTTGAAGGATTGGAACTTACCTCTTGCAATCTCACTATTGAAGATAATATCCGGAAAGTCGTCATCCGGACCCATTCCCACAGTCACTTGTTGAAGTCTAGCCTCCAATTCCGCCTCAAGTTGAGCCCGAGTTCTCTTTCTAGGTTGTTGTTGAGCCATGGTGAATTTGAGTAATAATCAATTCAAATTGGGGAAAATTTGGGAAAACAAATTGAGGGTTTCGATTTGTGGGAAGATTTTGTGGAGTGTAGTGGGTTGTTAGTGAGGTTTAGTGGAGATTTAGTGGAGTTTGTGGTGATTTTTGAGGAGTTTTTGTGGGTTTGTTGAAGGAAGAAGGAAAAAGAAAGGAGAAAAATCAAAGAAGAATGAAGAGAGGAAAGAAGCTGACGGATTGATTTAAGCCACTGGTGTGTTCTGGGCCGGGCTAGGCACCGGCCGCCGGGTGCCCGGCCTGGAACCCAAGGTGATTTTTTTTTCGATTTTTGGCCTTCGAGTTTCTGTCAACACTGATGTGCTCCAGGCCGGTCGGCACACCGGCCGCCGGCTGGCCGGCCTGGAACACAGTTCAAAAATTTTAACTTCACCATTTTCAGTGATTTTGTGCTCTAAGCCGGCCGGCACACCGGCCGCCGGCTGTCCGGCCAAGAACACAGCTCACACATTTCCAAAATTCAACTTCTATGATTATGTGTTCCAGGCCGGTCGGCACACCGGCCGCCGGCTGCCCGGCCTGGAGCACCTGCTCCTCAATTCTCATTTTTCAAAAGTTAGCTTCTGGAGTGCTCTTGGCCGGTCGGCACACCGGCCGCCGGCTGCTCGTCCTGGAGCACTCTTCCCTTCTTTTTCTCGCCTTCAAGTTCACAAGAAAAATTCCCTAAGTCACCAACAATCTCGATTTAATCAACACTTCCCCAATGACACGATTTCGAATCAAATCCGACTACAATTGTTTCAATCCTACCAAAGACTTCTTCCAAGGACCAAGATACCCGAGTATGCAATCTAAAATCTTCACAACTACTCCTAAAATGCATGCTATATACAAAAATTTGTGGTTATTGAGGAACTCCACCAAACCTGTAACACCCGGAAATGTACCCTATTTTTCTAGTAGAAATATTTTACGAAACTTTTTCAGTAATTTTAAGTTTTAAATTATAATTTTAAGTTCCGAGTCGAATTTAGAATTTCCGAGTTCGTATTTGGAATTTCTGCAAGATTTCATGAAAAAGCCGTCTTAAGTCTAGTTTGACTTTTCTGGACTTTGGAAATCGTATTTGACTTTTTCTCTCATACTCACACAACTCATACTCCTTAACCTAAAATCTCATTAAACACAAAATCAAACCTAGTTTTCTTCTTCCTTAAGAAATCTTATTTCCCTCTTTGATTTCGATTTCATAATTCGCATAACTTCTTCGTTACTCGATAGAATTTACGTAAGTTTATCTTATTCTTTCTCCCGTACCTTCCTCTATCCGTATTGATAATAAAATTATCGTCTTTCTCGCTTTTTAAGCATTCCGTCTTTCTCAAGATGAACTTTATTCATCTTTTTACGATCTAATTGTAGGTGGCGACCTCCAAGATCCCGATAAAGACTATTTTCTTATAGAAGAGGAGCTTGACGATCATTAGAGACGCTCAAAGGTAACGGTGAAGGGTTACTCGGTATTACTTACGTGTTTTACATGTTTATATGCTAGAAAATCGTATTAGATTACGATTAGGAAGTTTAGATACCATGCTATGATTAATGAATGATGTTATATGATGAATATTGATGATATATGTTGATTGTTGATGATTATTGGAAGTATAATTGAGTTTTGAAATGAATTGGTTGAGCTTTGGAAGCTCTCGGGTGAAGAAGTGATCCCAGCCGGTCGACCGGCCGCCGGTCTGACCACCGGCTGGGAACACATCAGAAACTCCTTTGGAAATTGAGAATTTGTATGAAGTGGTGCTCCAGGCCGGCCAACCGGCCACCGGTCCATCCACCGGCCTGGAACACATCAGTGTTGAAGTTTTGAGTTTGGTATGATTGGCTGTGCCGGTCGACCGGCCGCCGGTCGACTGACCGGCCCAGACCCCTTTTCTCTGTTTTTGAGATTTTGCCTGTGTTCTGAGCCGGCCCACCGGCCGCCGGTCTCCAGCCGGGCCTGGAACACGGCTGTACATTTTTCCTTCAACTTCTAAAACTCGTAATTTATAATAGTTCGCATGATCGGTTTGGCGTATAATTTTACGTAATGTCTTATAATATTCATGTTTTGGTTATATGATATCTCTTTCGCATGTATCACATGTTTTGTGACGGTTTTCGATATGTTCCCACTTGAGTCGGTTTTTACAAATGAGTCGGTTTGAGCACGATTTTGTATTGTGCTTTGTATTCTCATTCCCTTGGCTACCTTCCCGTTCGTAAGGCTGGAATGTCGGAACGGAGAGGTATCCGACTGCTTAAATGCATGTGTTAGTGGGCATACGACGACGTTGTTGGGAGTTGAACGCTATGCGTTGATCGACCCGGCCGTCAAATGTTGTGTATTTGCGAGGTGGTGTTATTTGCATGTAGCGTACCGCTTGTTATGAGGCTTGTGCTCTTTTCCGCCTCTTTCGTGAATTGCTCTACCGAATTTGGGGTACTCGGCGTCTATGATTGACCGAGTCTTGGATGCGAAATGTTTATCGCATGTCGAATCGGAACACGTTTATTCCGAGAATCTGGCCAGGTTTAGACTAGGACCGTATTATTATCGTCGTGCTACCATGAGGAAATTAGTCTACATATACGAAATGTAGCATCGTGTATGAGTTCAGGGAAATGCTTTATCCCGTGGATGCCTTTTAATCATACTTGCCATGTACACGATGCTAGTGCGTTTCATTTACCGTGAGAGATGTCGTCTTGTGTCGTTCTTGAATGCGTGATTTCATGATATTGTTCATGGTCATTGCATGATTGGGCACCGTCATTGTCTTGGTTCGTGAATGGATGATCATATGTTGTATTTATCGTGATCATCGCATGACTTGACTTGGTTTGTCTGTCGAGTCTCAATCTTATCAATCTTATACCGCTAACGGTGAGATGCAAGCCCTAGTGAGCGTATTCGATTGCCTAAGAGTGTCTTTTCCGAGTCTTTGAATAACCTGATGGTTACGGATTTGATTTCCACATGATCTTATCATTATATCTCGTATTGCCTATCTATTCTTATCGCAACTCACATGGATATATACATATGCATGACTTTACTTTCGTATTTCCTTATATGTACGTTTGATGTGATATGGCTGGGAGAACCCGGAGTTACTCCCCACTGACTGTGGCATTCATGTTTTTCATGGATGAACAGGTTGCTTGCTATGGATGACTTTTTGGATCTGATATTTTGGGGTTCGGGTGTGAGCTAGCGGGCGTTGTCCCTGGAAGTTCACCTCTAGACTATAGTAGCTAGTTTTTGTTAAACACTTGTTCTTTGCTAACATTTGAAGAGACCCCGTCTCTTTATTGTATATTCCGTATTTAGTTTGTAACATTTTGACACACCTCGTGTTATATATATCTTGCATGTTTAAAGGTTTTTTTTTATACCGTATTTCCGCCTATTATTTCACATGCTTGTATGTTTTATTATTCCGCATTCGCGAGGGTTGTCACAGTTGGTATCAGA